>VXBB01014445.1:22601-35129 GCA_013399915.1 Illadopsis cleaveri
CAGTGTCCCCAGGAGTGTCCCCAGGAGTGTCCCCAGGAGCAGGAGTGCCCCCAGGAGTGTCCCCAGGAGCAGCAGTGTCCCCAGGAACAGGAGTGTCCCCAGGAGCAGCAGTGTTCCCCACCCCATCACTAACGTCACCGCCTCCCCCGCACTGGCTCCTTCTTGTGTGCAAAGAAAGCAGAGGATGAATAATTAAAGATGCAATTTGTGCATATTTGCCTCCACAAATAGAGGCAGAGGAGAAGTCCCGCCCTGAGCTTCCCCAGGCTTTGAAGTGTGTGTTTGTGTTACATTTTGTTGCTGTTTTTCCTTTGGGTTTAATTATTGCTGATTGAACGTACAAAGCAGTTCAGCGCCTCCAGAATGTGGAATGCCTTACAAATGCCATCTGCCTACGAGCCCATTTTCTCCTCTTCCCATCTGCAGGATTAATGGAAATACAGCCCTTCACCGTGACATCTACCCATCTGTCAGCGCTCAGATCCAGAAAAACTTTGCGAAGAGCAAGTGGAGGGTAAGTGGCTGCTGCCGGGAGCCCACGGCCATTCCACCAACAAACACCAGTTGCTGTCAGCCAGCACCGAGCAGGGCTTCAGCTGAGGGGGGGTGAGCACCCAAAATCCGGATCGTCCAAATCTGGATCCTCCAAAGCTGGAATTGCCCACAGTCAATGTTTACAGGGGGTTTGGAGCAATATTCAAAGTGAGCTGAGACATTCACCACACACACGGAGCTGCAGGGAGGGCAGGGGGGTCATTCCCAGCTGTTCCCCATTTCCCTCGGCTGGAACCAGCTGTGAACCCCAAACCATCAGCAGCCCCCATGCGATGTTTATGGCAGCCATGTGCCCACTCCAAAGAGCCAGTGCTGACAGGGCTGTGCTGGTGTCACCTGAGTGTGGGGACAGCGTGTCCTGCCATCCCCAGCTGCTCACCAGCGGTTTTGTCTCCTTCCCCAGCAAGCCTTCAACGCCGCCGCCGTCGTGCACCACATGAGGAAGCTGCACATGAGCGGCCACGGGGCAGCCGAGGGCTCTGTCCCTGTCACAGACACCTCAGAGCCCCCCAGGCCCAGCAGCCCCACGGGGACCCCCCTGCCAGCAGCGCCAAGCCACGACAAGGACACAGCACAGGGGCACCCAAACCCACCCAAACCCACCGAGCCCCAGCAGGACATGGGAACGGGGGAGGAAAAACTGCCAAGTGCCCCAGGGGAGGGACCCCAGCCTGGGGACAGCAGCCTGGCCCTGCTGGACACCCACAGCCCTGGGGACAGCAGCCTGGCCCTGTCAGACACCCACAGCCCTGGGGACAGCAGCCTGGCGCCGCCGGACACCCACAGCCCCCCAGAGGAGGGATCCCAGCCTGAGGATAGCAACCTGGCCCTGTCAGACACCCACAGCCCTGGGGACAGCAACCTGGCCCTGCCAGACACCCACAGCCCCCCGGGCAGGAGCTCCTGTGGCTGCAGCCCCTCCTGTGTGGGCCATGAGAAGACAAAGGCATCCTCCTGCTCCGAGACTGCACTGCTCAAAAAGTCTTCAAAGTCCCAGTAGGTACCCGGGTCATTCCCATTAAATTCCAGAGAATTGTGTGGAAATGACCATCTCTGGAGGAAGGGGCCTGGCACAGGAGCTGTGGGCAGGTGGAGGGAGAAGGGGAGGGATGAGCCAAGGCTTGGTTTGGCTGGAAGCTGTGCCCAGCCCAGCTGTCCTGTGTGTGTCCCAGCACGGGGTGAGCAGGGTGCCCAGGCTGGCTGGCACAGCTCCCCAGGGGCTGGAGCACACTGCTTGTGCAGAAGAGTTATCAGTGCTTCAAACTGCTGAGAAACTGCAGCCAGCCCTGCTCTGCTCTCACAGCTGATGTTCTGTACATTGAGCCCACAATTCCCCTACAGAATGACCCTAAATAATTGCTGTTTCTCTTCTTTCTGTTCCCTTTCACCCATCCCCAAACAGTCATTTCAAGTCAGAGGTCCTTGTTCCAATGAAAACCAGTAAACACTCGTCTCACTGTGGCACTGGGCAAACTGGAGTTTGTTTGATCATGTGATGGAGGCAGCCATGTGGTCAGAGGTGAGTGCCCTGCAATCCAATCATCAGCTGCCCTTAATTAATCCAATTAGGGCAGGCAAAAGGGAAATATAGCACAGTGGTTGTACACCAAATAAACCAACCCAGGGTTTTTTTGCAAGAGAAAAAGCCTCTCACCAAAGCACCTCTCCAGCAGTGACTCAGCTCTCAGCTCCCATCAGAGCCAGGCCACTCAATCCAACTTTTACATCACAACGAGGTTGCCCAGGAACGGGAGAGAGGAAGCCAAGCACGGGTTTGTCATACCAAACTCTACGATGATTTCAAGCCATTCATTGGGAACAACGCTGCTGCCAGCCTGTCCCTCAGCTGAGTTAGGGCTGTCCAGCTGTGTCCCAGCTGTGGCCACGAGCAGAGGGCTGACAGGAGCTGCAGCCTTGGATGTCTTTGTGAGCAGAGCCCAGAGATGCTCATTTTGTAAAACAGGGTAAAACAAGGCGAGTTTGGTGCTGTTTGACCGCAGCTTGCCTCGATCCTGTTATCATTTGCCCCGCTGTGTGTGTGAGCAGTGAGAAGCTTTGCTGTTGGATCCTGCTCTAAGGAATGTCCCCAAGGTCAGCTCCTGCTGGCAGAGCTCTCCTCAAAAGCGACATCGAGCGAGCTGCCTCCTCCCTGTCCTGTGCCAGCTGATGAGGGTGTTTGAACAGGACCGCGGCGCACAAAGGATTAACAGCAGAGACAAATGCCAGTTAGAGCCGCCACAGACCCCAGAGAGGCCCATTCCGAGGATCAGGGCTGTGATAACCCTTTGTAAGGGCCCAAAAAGGGGATTTTGGGAAAAAAAAATCTTACCCTTTGTAAGAGCCCACAAAGGGATCCCACTGGCCCTCACCCCCAGTGCGCCTCATTAGCAGCTCGCTCTGCAGGCAGCAGGGCAGCGAGACAAGGCCCAGTCCTGACCTGCAATTCTCTCTCTTGCAGAACCAGAAGGGCTCTTTTCCTCTTTTCTGCACTCCAGAGCCAGACGCGCCGGTGCGAGCAGGGAAGGAGGCTCTGCCCCGCCAGCAGCTCTCAGAGCAGTGCCCAGCTGGGGACAGGGGCACAGCAGTGCCAGGGTCCAGCACTGCACGGAGCTCGGGGTGTTTCTGGATCTTTACAGCCGGGAGGAGACCAGGGAAGGTCTGAGGCTCCTGCTCCCACACCCAGTGTACATTATCATAGGGCATCATCGTGCTGTCAGCTTTTTTCTGTCCCCTGTTTAGTTGTCGATGCACAAACGCACAACAGCAGTGGCACAAACCAAAGCCGTGCAGAGCTTTGCTCCCCCGGCAGCTCAGTTGGTTTCACAACCCTCACCCTTTCCTCGGGCTTGGTTAGTCCCAGGCTTTGGCACTCTGGAGTTCAGCTGCTCAGCCCTCACTGCAGCTGGAACAGGAGACAGAACCTGCTAGAAACCTCCCCGTGTCTGACAATAACACAGCAAGGTCTGAGCTCCGCTTCCAAGGCTGTAATTGCACAATGAACACTTGCTCAATAAAGCTGAGATTTGTTTTGTAGAGTGCCTCTTGGTTATTCATAGAAATCTGATGTGGAAACGGTCTGTTAAGTCCCTCCTAAAGCTTTCCCTGTGCCTCCCAGACCTGCTCCCGCTGGTGTTTTTCTGGCAAAACGTTCCGTGGTAAATAGAAAGCAGATTGTGGCAGAGAATCAAACAAGACATCTGACTTCACCTTCCACTGTGAGCCAACTCTCTGATTTGCATAAATATAGGTATGTTGTACAGAGGCAGATAAAATTCTCCATTTCTCTGATCTGCTTATTTGAAGGAAGATCTCAGAGGGAAGTACTGAAGCCATGGCATGTTTGAAGAATTAACTGCAGCACAGATAAAAAGCTTTAGAAGACCCCACAAAAGGGCTTTGATTTGAACAGTGAAATTCAGCTTAAAGAGCTTGAATTGGCTAAAAGAAGAAAAAAAAAAATAATTTCCTGGTTTATAAAGCCCTCTGGAAATAACAACCTGGGGATGTTTATTTGCCATGGGAGCCTGACGTCTCTCCCCCTTTCTCCTCCAACCACTGGACAGCTTAGGCCAGTCCAACCCACTCCACGGGGCTGCTCCTTTGGTCCAGTGCAGCCATTTTCCAGAGGTATGGAAAATTAACTTGCTAAAAATAGGGATATTGGGCACAGGAGAACTCCAGCTGGCGGATGGGAGTGAGTGCAGCAGTCTGTGTGCGCAGAGGAGGCGGCCGTGCCCCGGGGGCTGCTCACGAGCAGCTCTCGTAGTAGGCGACTCTCCTCTTGATGGCGTCCCGGATCCTTCCCACCTGCTCCTCCAGTCCCGCCAGCCGGGACATCCTGGACACCAGAGCCTCGTTGCCTTCCTGGATTTCCGACTCTAAAGCTGAGGAGAGAGGACAGGGTTACGTGGTGGGGTTGGGCTGAGCCTCCACCTCACTCCTGCACAGCTCTGACAGGGCAAGAAAACCAAGATCCTGTGCTCCCTGTGCTCCCCACCCTCCAAACAACCCCCAAAACAGCACTCCCATTAGTTCTGAATGCCAACAAACAGAAGTGAGGGTGTGGAGGAAAAGGGGAGCACAGTGGCACTGCAGGCAGGGCTTCCCTTCATGGAAAACTCTTGATTTCCTGGCACAGCACCACCAGCTACAGCCCACACCCCACCCTCTCCCTGCCCAAAGCACATTGTCCTCCTCATCACTCCCTCCCCTCACACCACAGCGGTCCAAGCACTTCCCCAGGGCACGGTGACATTGTGAGAGCCTTACTTTCCATCCTGAGCATGATGCCCATGGTCTCCTGGAAGAGAGCCTGTGCCTCCCGGCCGATGCTCTGCACCCTCCTGCCCTGCTCCCCCAGCTCCAGGCCCTGCCCCATCCTGCCCTGCAGCTCCGAGTACAGCTCCTTCACCTGTGCAAAAGCCTGGGGAAAAGCAAACAAACACTGCAGGTAAGATCCAGCAGGCTGTGGAGAGGGGGGATTTCCAGTGTTGAATCCTGTTTGGATATTAAATACTGCGCCAGAGCTTTGTCCCTGTCACCAATCGTGTGACAGTTGGTGATGCACTCCAGGACTGACAGACAGCTCCACAAGCTGCTCTGCCTCAGGCAGGACAGCCCAGAAATGAGTTCCCAGCCAAGGGTGTTAGGATTGGGAACAACTCTGGAGAAACCCAGCAGCAGGAGGATGCTGTGATGGGACAGCCGTGACCACACAGGAACATCTCCAGAGCCGGGGCACGGCTGGCAGGGCTGTGCTGTGTCATTGTAGGACACGAAAGAAAGAGGAGAGACTCCAAATATTTCAGAAGGCAGAGTGTGGACTCGATATTTTCTGAGCCTGAAGATTGCTACCTCTTCCCAAGGGAAACTTACCAACAAGTTTTTTTTTCCCCAAAACAACCTTGTGTAAACAATATTCCTTTCCCATAACAACAGGTGTTGTTTGCTATTTCTGTTCCTTTGCAATGGGAGAGGTGTCAGTGCTATGGACCAATAACGTGCCTTTAGCACAGCATGTTATAAAAGAGCTGAATGAACTGTAAATAAACCTTCTGATTTCTACTGCTGACTGGAGTCAAGCATCTTTAATTTGTGTCCTATTGCAACAGCAAAGAAAGAAAAAAAGCTTTTATTGCCTAATCCTTACTATCTTTTATAAGGTGTTCCTACACAGCCTTAACATGGTTGGTGAATAGGAACGACACCTCTCTGATCCCATGGGTTAAACCAGAGAAACAGCAAAACAGCACCTGGAGAAAGATTGTTCTGAGAAAGGAGAGTTGTTTGCCAAGGTTGTTTTGAGAAGAAGCTTTCTGGAGAAATTTCTCTTTGGGAAAAAGTCAGCAGCTGCCAGCAGGCTGAAATCTCTCAAAGCCAGAAATATCAGGCCCACAGTGCTGTGCAGGGCTGGGCACAGCCCCAGGCTGTACCTGCTGGGCACTGGTGGCCCTCTGTGCTGCTGTCCCTGCCGTGTCCCTCGTGTCCCCAGCCCGCAGGAGGTTCTGGTCAGCTCCACTCTGCAGCTGCTGCAGCCGCCCGGCCAGTCCGGCCAGCCCGGCCCCCACGGCCACCACGCTCCTCTCAGCTGGCCCCAGGACAGCCTCGATCTGTGGGCAGAGAGACCCCCATTGTGGGAATACACAGGACAGAGAGTAAAACAGACTTAATTAGCATGGCTGGTTTAACCAAGATGCCATGAACAAACAGAGCTCTGAAGATTACAGGAGGTGGGATTAAACCTGCGCATGGGAAGAGAAGAGATTCAATCAACCCTCTGCAAGCAGGAGATGTAAACGCTGTCTGTATGATCTTTTAACCTGATTATTGTAGTGGAAAATTATTAACCTCCCTGAAATGGTTTATAAGCTTTTGGAAAACCTGAGTAAAATCAAATTCAGATCACCGAGTCAGTCTTATTATTAATCTTCCTAAAATGGTTTATAAGCTTTTGGAAAACCTGAGTAAAATCAAATTCTGATCATCAATCAGTCTTCCTGTCTCTCTATCAATCATCAATCATCAGCAGAGCAGTCACCCCAAACCCCCCCTGTGCAGGGACCAGCCCTGCTGGCTGCAGGACCCACATGGGGACAGGGACTCGGGCTGGGGTCTGGGCATCCCTCACCTCGTCCACGCGCTCCTGGATGAAGTGCAGCGAGGAGCCCGAGCCCCTGAGGGCCCCCTGAGCCTCCAGCAGCACGGTGTTGGCTCTCTGCAGGGTCCCCACCACCTCCTCCACACTGCCCTCCACGGCATTCGCCCGGTTCCTGTGGAGAGGTGGGAAAGCAGCCAGGAGTGAGTGTGGATAAGGGACAGACTGCAGGTCTGGGGCACAGACTGCAGGTCCAGGGCACAGACTGCTGGTCTGGGGCACAGAGGTAAAATCAAGAAGCAAGAGAGGATTGCTGCTGGGAAGGTTGCAATCTCCCACCCCCAAACCCCACAAACCCACATGTCTGGACTCCAGCAGGTTTTCTTGTGAGAGAAACATCAGTTCCACTTCACAGCCTCAAGCTGAGGAGACAAACTAAGGAGGGGAGAGAAATACCTTCCTTCAAACTGGTCAGAAACGTTTATTTCATGGTGCATGACAAGGTATCAAAGGGAAAGCAGTAACCATGGAAGCAGTTCCAATGAACAGTTTTCTGCTCATAGTGGGACTGCTCAGGCTGGGTGACAGAGCTCTGGAGAAAGCCAGGCTCCCCTGTCTTATCACTTCCAGCAGGTTAAGCAGGTGTCAGACACTGCCAAGGAGTTTACAGATTTATCCCACTGACCTTCTCGCTGGGGTATTGCTGCAAGTCAGCTTGTGACAAAGCAGATGCTCCAAATTGGCAAGGACACCCTGTGATTACTTTTTAAGGGGCTGTGGAATAATCCTCCCAACTTTCACCCAGAAAACAAATAGCCCCTTGACTCTCCCCATGCTCTCTTGTGCAATTAGGATGTAGGTCACCAATATCAGCTAATACCAGGGCAACACTGTCATCTCCCAGCACAGGCACTCGAGATAAGAGAAAAGCCTCCACTGCTTCTGATAAAGCCCTTCTTGTCCTGGTATCTATAACAGGAACTATTCTTGGGAGGTTTATTCTCACTGGGGCCCCAGGGAGGTGTCTGGAGATTGCAGACTCATTTTTTTTAGGCACTGGATGGACACAGAAGATCCTGGCCTAAAACTTCAGATTGTGCAAGTCAGGGCAGAGCAAGACTTGAACCCAGCTGAGAACCACCAGTTCCACCCCAGCCAAGGGACCCTCAGCTGGCAAGGGCCTTGAACCCCCACCCACCTGGCCTGCTCTGCCTCCTGCTGCAGCCGCTTGGCCCTGGCGATGTCCTGGGCTGTCTGGGCAAGGATGTCCTCGGGGCACTGCAGCTGCGCCGCCAGCTTTTGGATCTCGGTCATCCTCCTGCGGATGGCAGCAGCGTCCGAGGGGAGGCGCAGGGACAGAACCGACTCACTGATTTCCTGGATGGAGGCAGGATCCGTGTCCTTGTCTGCACAGAGAGCACACAGGCAGCATCAGGGAAGGTGGGAGTGCAGGGAGGAGGAGAGCAGACACCCAGGCACACCTCACACACATCTCCTCATTCCAGACAGCTCGTTCCAGCCAGGATCCCTTCTGAATTCATCTCCTTGAATTCCATGCAATTCTCATTCACACCAGCAGAACTTCCAGGAAACAGCTGAAATGATACCTTGAATTTGGCAACGATAATGCCATGGCTGAGCCCGGAGCAGTCAGGCAGCCCTCACTGAGCAGATGAGGGTGTGTTTCAAGACAAGCCTTTTTTCATTTCACAAATAAAAGTTAATAAATCAGAAGCAGGCAGAGCCCAAGGGACATTAGCCCAGCGATTAGCTCAGAAATATCTCCACTCATCATTAACACCAGGCAGCACCAAATGACCTGATTTTCCTATTCAGCTAATGCTCAGGAGGCTCATTATGTTATTACAATCTGCCTGTGAACAATAAGTCATCCCATCAGTTTGTAGGACAACAAGGAATTCTCATCTGATTAACAGCCTGCTCCAGAGAAGGGTCAATCTGTCTGTCTGCCTGCATCAGTGAGTGTGGCCAGGAAACCTCTCTGCCTCAGGTCACTGCTGGCTGCAAATCCCCATCCCTGGAATGTCCAGGGAACACCCGGACGTGGCACTCAGTGCTCTGGGCTGGTGACAAGGTGGGGATTGGGCACTGCTTGGACTGGGTGACCTTGGGGGTCTTTCCCAAGCTCGGTGATCCTCTGACCCCCCACAACCAGCAGCTGTGTCCGTGCACAGAGCAGCTGCACCCCAGGGGTACCTGCCAGGAAGCTCCGCAGGCGCTGCAGGAGCTGCCGCAGGCGCCGCACGTCGCCCTGGATCTGCGTCCTGCTCACAGCCAGCTGCTCCGCCAGCCGCCTCACGCTGCCCTGGATCCGACTGGCCGACAGCTCCGTGCTCTCAATCTGCACACAGCAACGGCCTGGTGGTGCCTCTGCTCCAGCCAGAGCCCACAGCCCTGCCCCAGCTCTGCTCCAGCCAGAGCCCACAGCCCTGCCCCAGCTCTGCTCCAGCCAGAGCCCACAGCCCTGCCCCAGCTCTGACCCGGGCCAGGCAGGGTGATATTCCCTGTTCTCACTGTGCCAGAGCTCTAAAGGACTGTAAATGTTAAAGACTGAGGGTTGGATCTGCAAAGGAAGCTCTCAAAGAAGGACAGCACCATTTAGCTTTTAAGAACAGCTTTGAAATGGATTTTGAATTACTTTGAAAGGTCACTTTCTCTTTGCAAGGCACAGAGAGAAGCTGCAAGAGCCCTAACACATAAACTCTCTCTGATTGTATAAAATGCATCAGACCTGCAGAATCTGAGTTTTCCATATTCCATTTCCATATTCCCAGCCCTTCTGCCACACTGATCCCAGCCCAGGAGGGAGAGAGGCTTCCTTGTGCTGTGGAGGCAGGACCCACACACACACAGGGAGCCTCCCACCCCCAAATTCCTGGCTTTCTGAAGCTGCCCAAGGGACCAAGCCTCCAGCAGAGTTTGAGGTGGGTATTCCTCACTCTGTGCTGTGCTGAGCAGAGGTCTGAGCAGGGCACGGGCAGTGCCCACACTCACCAGCTGTGCCGTGTCCTGCAGTCGGGCGCTCAGGCTGCTGAACTCCTTGGCCGCCTGCCCGGCCGCAGCCAGGGCCCCTCTGGCCAGAGGGAAGAGGCCGTGGCAGGGTTGGCCAGCCCCACAGACAGAGCTGTTGTCCCGAGGGCACAGCAGCCCCTGGCAGCGGGCAGGGGTGCACGGCTCCGCTCGGGCCCCTCCGCACACCTGGGCAGGGAGAGAACAGCTGGAGTCAGGCTGGACACACCTGGGGGCCCACGGGGAGGCAAACACAGAAACACAGGCATGGCAGGCCCTGCCAAGGGAGCTGGGAACTGCAGGAGCTGTGTGGGCACGGGAGGGAGCTCAGAGGGCTGGCAGTGACACAGGTGGCACAGTGACACAGGTGGCACACCTGAGCTCACACTGCAGGAGCTCTGAGGGCACAGGAGGGAGCTCAGAGGGCTGGCAGTGACACGGGTGGCACAGTGACACAGAGGGCACAGCCCAAAGCACTGGAGATGTGCCACCATCAGAGAAGGGCAGCCTGAGCTGTCACCTGAGCCAGTGACACCAGGTCAGCACGGCCTCACCAGCCCCAGCTGGAGCAGAAACAGGAGCAAAGCAGGAGCCAAGTCCCGTGGCTCACAGTGAGGAACAGCACATCTGTGTGGAGCAAACCTCTGTGCAGAACAACCCCTCTGCCCTGCCTGCTTTGGGGGACAGCAGGACGAGGAGCCCCTGGGGAGCAGCAGCAGTTGGAACTCTGGCACCTGGCAGAGCCAGCCCCAGACTGTCACTGTGTCACTGCAGCAGGGGACGAGCACAGCCAGCCCAGGCTGGTGGCTCAGAACGTGCTGGTGCCCCCGGCAGCAGAAAGGGGAGAGCCCGGTGGTCTCCACAGCAACCGACACCGGAATGGATCTCCATGGCAATAAAGCAGCGAAGGAGAAACGAGAGAAACCTCATCCAGAAATTAAGTGGGTCTGGGAGATACAAGAAGTGACAGGAGAGAATCCCCGGAGGGAAAAGCACGGCTGGGAGGGGTGGAGGGCACGGCTTTAGGATCTGTGATCCGCCCAGCCAATTCTCCATCCCAGTTTGTCCAGACAGAGCCCCGGCCCTGCCGTGCCTGGGGAGATGCAGGGCTGCAGGATGGGATTCCTGAGCTCCACGGGGCACCCCTGAAAACCAGACACACCCCGCAGGGAGCTGGAAAAAACCCGCTCTGCATCTTCACCTGGTTGATGACAGGGGTGAGGTCGGGGGCCGAGGCCAGCTCGCCCTTCAGGGCCAGCAGCTTGGCCGTGTCCCCGCTCAGGTCCCGCTGCAGCCCCGCGGCGCTCCGGCGGCTCTCCCTGGCCTGGGCCAGCAGCCCCGGGGCACCCGCGGCCAGGCTGCTGGCGCTGCTGGAGCTCTGGTAGGCAGAGCGGATGGTCTGGAAGGCTCCTGCGGGAATGATAAAAGGCACAAATGACTCAGAAACGCGGCGCGGCCCCTCGGGGAGGCACCTCTGCCCCGCGGTGCGCGCAGGAGAGGGCGCAGGCAGGGATCAGTCACCGGGGCATCACCAAAAACTCTCTTTCATTCCAAACACCTTTCAGCCATTCCCTCAGCTCGAGGTTTCCTGCACGACTGAACTCTGGGCTGGGGTTAAAAGGCTGAAAGGCAGCCAAGGCACACACGGTGATCCTGGGTTTTGGCAGGGCAGATTTCAGAGCCTTTCCCAGCTACTGAGCAACCCCATGATTCCTATCCAGCATAGGCTGGAAGGAGGGAGGCCAGGACATGGAGCTCTGAGTGCACAGAGGGGCAGAGTGAACTGTCCTGGTGTCACTGGGCACGGCTGGCACTACCCCGAGCTGTGTGCTGTGGCAGGGGGGGGACAGCGAGGAGGGGACAGCGGGGAGGGGACAGCAGGGAGGGGACAGCAGGAGAAGGAGCTGGAGCAGGGACTTGTGGCAGCCACCACCAGCATCGGTCACAGGGCTTAATTAGCTCTTCTCCTCCCCAGTGCCTGACAGGCGCCTGGCTCTCTTCCCCACTCTCCATCTGTGCACAGCCTCCATCCTCCCGGTGCCTCCTGGATCCAGGGACACTCCCCAGCAGGGCTGTCCCCTTCCAGCCCCTCCCCGGCAGCAGACACGGTGCTGGTGGGGAACAGGAGCACAGAACGAGCTGCCAGCCCCAGAACAGCAGAGCAAACCCCCCAACAGTGTGACAGCCCAGAGCCTGGGCCAGGCTGCACAGGAAACATCTCCCTCACTGGAGAGGAGATCCGTTTGCTGTTCTGGGGCTGACAGTGGCTTAAAAACCCCTTCTCATCCACCCGGCCAGGGGAAAACCCCAGGCAGTCACAGTGAGGTAAATCAGTGACTGCAGATGAGGAGATGAGGCAGCTGCAGAGCTGTACCTGACAGGTCTGTGCTGCGGCTGCTTTCAAACTGGCTCCTCTTGCTCTGGTACTGGGAGTTGGTGACAAACAAGCTGCTGTTGAGGGCTTCGAGCTCCCTCGACAGAGAGGCAGTGTCATCCAGGAAATGAAGGTCGGGATTTAGGCCTCGGACCTGCTCTCTGGGAGAGAAAAAGAACAAAATATGAATTAGGTAGAGAGCAAAGCACCTGCAGCCAGGGAGCAGGGCCGAGAGGGCCCCCTGTGCTGGGGCACTGCCAGCACCTGGCAAAGGGGCACTGCTGAGCCCAGAGATGGCCAAGGACATGCCAGGGCCTCGCAGTTTACAGAGACAGGAGCTGGGCTGCAGCCCCTCCACAGCTCTGTGCCCATACGGGGAGCAGGAATGCTGGATGTGCCCTGAGAGTGCCACCACACAGCCCTGAGTGCCACCATGAATCCCTGAGAGTGCCACCATGCATCCCTAAGAGATCGG
>VXBB01014446.1:945-28623 GCA_013399915.1 Illadopsis cleaveri
GCCAAAGAGATAAAACCTTTAACCTTCCTCACAAAGCTGGGGATGGGTCTGGAGTGTTCTGTGAGGGGCAGCTGAGGGAGCTGGGAAAGGTTCTGGAGCCCCAGGAGAGGCTGAGGGAGCTGGGAAAGGTTCTGGAGCCGCAGGAGAGGCTGAGGGAGCTGGGAAAGGTTCTGGAGGCCCAGGAGAGGCTGAGGGAGCTGGGAAAGGAGGCTCAGGGGGGACCTTGTGGCCCTGCACAAGTCCCTTACGGGAGGGGACAGCTGGGGGGGTCGGGCTGTGCTCCCAGGGAACAGGACAAGGGGAAATGGCCTCAGGCTGGGCCAGGGGAGGGGCAGGTTGGACACCAGCAGGAATTTCTTCCTGGAAAGGCTTGGAACTGCCCAGGGAGGTTTAGAGTGCCCATCCCTGGAGGTGTCCCAGGAATTCCTGGAGGTGGCACTCAGAGTTCTGGGCTGGGGACAAGCTGGACACAGGGCACAGCTTGTACTCGATGGGCTGGGAGGCATTTTCCAACCCAAATGATTTCTGTGACTCTACGATTTGGCAAAATAGGTATCCACATATTGTGAGGGTCTCCGTTTTCTAGCCCTGGATATCGTTGCATGTAAAAGGAAAGCCAGAATTCCGTGGCACATCCATCATTTGCTGTGCTTTGCCACAATGAGAGTCACAATGTGTGTCTGTGCTGCAAATTGCTTCTTACTTGTTTTATATGGGCATATACAGGTAAAAGCAAATATTTATAAAGCAATCTACCCACTCAAAAATTTCCGATTATTTAGTGAAATCATTTATTGAACCAGACACATTTAAAATATTACTTGTCACGCGTATTGCCACTGTGATGGACAGAGATTTATGAAGAAATATCGGATACACTGATTTTCTAGGTTACTTTGTGAAATCTTCAGCTGAAGATCAGATTGTTTGTGATATATGACTTGGGATATCTCTGTCTGTGTGGTTGGATTATCTGAATTTCAAATCCAGGAGTAAGGATGGGGGCTCTCTGAGATGTGTAAGCTACAACTCCATTTGGAAATGAATGGCCTTATGAAAAAGCTGAGGCAGACTGACAGGTGTACCTCCTGGGACAGGACTACAGCACCTGGACAGCAATGGCCGTTTTGGAGTAGGAACGCAAGCGCCGAGAACAGATGATCAAACACCATCCGGACGGAGCTCGTCATTTTCCTTCCGTCGAAAGGATGGGGCAACTGACACATGTCCATTTCATCCTGCAGGCTGTGTAAGAGCGAAAACCCGCTCCATCCTCTGACCGCAGCAAGAGACAATGTCCTGCCCGTCGCTGAGCGAGCACACAGCCTGGCACCCAAGCGCTCCGCACTGCCAGCTGTGGCACTGCCACCCCTCCGCCGGTCCCTCGGTGCCCTTCCTCTGGCCAAATGGCCGCGGGAGAACGCGAGGATCGCGGACCGGCTGCCGCAGCCGAACACATGACCGGAGCCGTTCCCGGCGGCCCGGAGAGGCCAGCCCGGGGCCAGGATGGCTCCGCTCCGCCGTGTCCTCGCTGCCGCCGCCGCCCTGCGGCCCCTCCGCCGGGCCGGGGGCTCCGTACCCGGGGCTGGGCAGGGGGCGCGGGGGCCGGGGGGACCCCCGGGAACGCCCCGCTCGGAGCCAGNCCCTGCCCTGCCCTGCCCTGCCCTGCCCTGCCCTGCCCTGCCCTGGCACCGCTGCCCGGGGCCCTCGCTCCCCGCTCGCTCCCCGCTCGCTCCCCGCTCGTTCTCCCCCTCGGGGGCACAGGAGCTCCCCCAGCCCGGCCTGGCTGCACCCCTGGGCACAGCGGATCGGGACAGCCCCGCTCGGTGCTGCCCGCCCGGAGCAGCTGCCGGGCACATCCCCGGCGCCGCGGGGACATCGGTGCGCTGGAGCTGTTCGAGCCGCCCCTCCCGGACCGGCGGCAGCGAATCCATCCGATTTGGCTTTGGGTTGGAACAGAAAAGCAGCGAAGGGGGCATCAAACGCATTTAGCATTTTAGTCGCCTTAATCATAGAACAGCGCCTGAGACAGCGTGTTAGCAATACCTGTGCAGCTAGCCAGTACTGGGTTTTTATTGTGTCGTTTACTGCATTTAGATTTTTTTGTAATATTTAAAACAACCCCGTGACAAACGCGAATGCTTGCAGTAGTGTTTGCCTTCTGGATCCAGCTTCACGTACAAGCCACAGAAGTTAGTGCTTTTATCTTTAAAAGTTCTTCACACCTTTATCTAAAATGAAGTTTAAGAGAAGCTGAAATACATGAATGACTGGGCGGATGTGTTCAGTCAGATCAGGCAGCATTGCTGTAACATCCATTTGAATGTTTGAGCTGGTATATTGCATAAATGAATGACTTGAGGTTCATGTCTGCAGCATAGATGTTGAGCTTCGCTTCTTTCAGTGTGAATTTCCCTGGCAATAGAGCACGGAGAGAAGGAGTCGTATAGAAGTGAAATAAATGGGCTTCAGTTTCAGAATCGCAGCAGGCGAGTTTTAACAGTAACAGCTTGCAGGGTGAACATCTCCAGTTGTCTGGCATTTAGAGAACAAGCATGAAATGTTGAGGCTGCTTTGCAGAAGGTCCATTTCCTACATTTCCCTTCCCTGCCGAGTGTCAGTGCTTGCTGCCTGTATCAGTTGAAAGTCATGTGGATATATGACGTTATGTTTTTGCTGAACTGTTCTGGATGATTTGGTGTGTTGCAGGCTTAGTGCTCAGGAAATGATTTTGGGTAATAGAGCATTGTAATTCAAGTGGTACATTTCTACAGGTACAATTTAATTACAGAAGTGAAATATCTAAGTAGAATGAGGGAATGGCCCATTTTCAATGAGGGATCAGCATTCAGTGATATTTTTGTCCTGCTCTCTTTGAATGATATGACTCAGTGGCCTGCTCAGTCTGTGGCACAGCATGAGCTTTGATTGAGGACTGAAATTCAATTTGAAAAAGGACTAAAGTGATTCTTTGATTTGCATCCAACTATTGACAAGCACAGGGGGTGGGTTTTTTACTTGTTTTTTTTTTTTCCCTGATTGATTAATAAATTCATGCATCTATGTCATGAAATTCAGTTTCTCAACTGCATCCTGCTTTTAAACAAGCTGTTGGAAATGGCATCTTGGTAGCTCATGTACGTCTGGAAGAACAATGCACTTCTCTCTAATCTGTGCTTTTGGTGTCTGAGATGTGACATTAACAGGGCAGTTTTCCTACAATGCTGGTTTTTGCTTGAAGAATGCAGTAAGTAGAGCAATGGATGTTCTACTTACATGGTAGAAAAACGTGGTGCAGAAAAACATCTTCCCCCAGGGTAACTGTACCACAGGCTTCTGGTACCTCAGTGTTATGGCTGTAACTGCTGAAATCCAGGAATGTTCAGCAGTGTTCCTGGTGATCCTTTCTGGATTTCAGCGTAATACTGCAGCTTGCTCCTGTTCTTGTCTCAGTCTGTTACCTGGAGATACAGCCCAGCATCTCCAGGAGGAGTTAGCAGCAGACAGGGAGGTGTGGCTGAGGGAGATTGTCTGGGTGCCACGTGATGTGGAAGGGTTAAAATTGTCCATCCTTTTTTTTTTGGACAAGCGGAAGCTGTGTTCAGCTATGATAGTACATTTGTGAAAGAACAGAATTTAGATTACCTGCTTTTTTCAGCAGAAGTAATCACGGGATGGGGACACACACATTTCAAAATGAAGACCTTGTTCAGGTGATTTTGTGACAGTCGTGTCTTGGGCGCTGCACAGTAGTGGAACCATTCTCTGTACAGCTGGGCAGAACAGGGTGAGCAGGGGTGAAGTTCTTTGGTTTTTGTTAGTCTGGGTTTTTGTTTCTTTTTGAATATTTGTTTGCTTTTTAATACCTATTTCTATCCCTTACTTTCCTCTAGATATACTTGCTACAAGAACTATGAGCCATGAGATCCTGTGGAGGTTGATCAGGGACCCAAGTGAGAAAAAAAATTGCTCAGATTCTGGCTGTTGCTTGTGTTTTAGTGAAACATAAACGTAAGAAAGGCACATGCAATTTAAAATCCTGTTCCATAAAACAATAAGTTAGAGGAATGTGAGCTTTGCCGTGTGCTAACTGTGGTAAAGGTGTACAACAGAAAACAAAAGGGTAAGTGAATGATGTGCACCCTGCAGAAATATCATTAGAAGTATCTATTGGAATGAGAAGCATTCACTCTGGAGATGCCACAACAAAAAACCCATACCCCAGAGCTAAGGAAAGCACAGTTGAGGCTTTTAGAGCAGGGAAGAAAAGTAGGTATTTGTCCAGAATATCAAAACAACACTGGATTGTTATTTGCTCACAGTGGGTGCAATATCAGATTTTCATAGTCATTTTACTTGCAGAAGCCGTTCAGAACTTTAGGAGATATTTTCGTTTCTAACTTCTTGCACAGGGTGAGAGAAGGAGATATCATCTTAAAAACACAACCCTCAAATACAGGTAGAGTTCCTTCTTGTTTTTATATAAACCAGATATGTTGACTTTATGTTGGCCAATGGTATTAACTTTGATGTGCTTATCAGGAGCAGTAAAAACACCTCTGAATTATTTACTGATGTACCATTCACCTGGGGATTCCATTGGCTATGGATGGAGGCAGAGCTGACATTTGGGGACAGCGCATGCAGAGTTTTTCATGTGAAGGCAGCAAAATGAAACTATAATGTGCACTCTTCTCATTTATATAACAAGAAAGAACTGGATCTAGTTTAGATTTTCCAACATGTTTGGAAGTGAATACCCTGAAAACAGAACTACCTATCTCTGGAAAGCTGATGTGTAGTTAGAGCTGGTTTTGAGGCCTGTAAATAACTGTTCTCAGTTTCTTTATTAATTTTGAGGGTCTTTTAACCAAGTATTAACGTGAATGTTAGTTTTTCAAACCTCTCTAAACTAAACTAAAATACTACAAATTACGAAAATGAATGAACTTCATTCAGATTGTGGGAGGAAGATAGGGAGGTATCGTGGACGTTTTGGATATCCCTCTGTCAAGAGGGAAAAGGCATGGGAAGTTCTTTAGGTATTCACTGTCTCTGGAAGAATATTTGTAGAATATGTAGATGGATTTTGATGCTGAAAGTAAACTGTGAAATGGTTGACCCTGAGGACTTGTAGCAGCGTGGTTGTGTTGTGTATTTAAAGCCAATGGACAGGAAGCTCTACAAGTGGTGTTGGTTTATAAGCTGCAGCAGGAGTGCAGGCTGCAGTCTGAAAGCATTGGGGTTACTCCTTGGCTCGGGTGCTGAGCAGCAGATGAATTGTGGCACGAACATGACTTCTTATAAATGCATCTTTGTGCTTTATTCTGCCCGTTCTAGCTGCAGGTCTCTGCATGCAGTGCTTTGCCACTGCTTAATTCGTGCTCTGTTGATTCATCCAGGCTCAGCATAATTGGCTCTGATTGTGGAAAGCTGGTTGAGAACTCAGGGTTGCAGGAATCTCTCTGTTCCTTCAATAAACTGAAGATATTCCTGTTTTCCTGTGCTGTACACTGAGTCTGCCCACACATGTGCAGGGTTAGTGGTGGAGAAGCAAAGTGTCTGTGGCTCACAAAGTCAGGATCCTCCCTGAGAACCAGAGCTGCTGCTGAGCTGCAGGTGAGGGCACCTTTGTGCCCTTGGGGCTGGCTCAGGGCACTCTGCTGCCCGGGTTGGGTTTTACTGCTGGTTTTTTTCAGAGCAGCACCACTTGAGACTGCTGCTGGCAGATTTGAGATTGGGTAAGTCCTGCTATATAAAGCTACTGAGCCACTTAGTCGTGCTTTTTCTACAGAGTTTAAAATCTAAATACTTGAACCCAGAGCTTCTGTGATGGTCTTGCTGGAAGCAGATTATGGAAAACTGGTGCCTGTTACGGTTATCATTTGCTAAAAAACTAGAAAAAAAATAGAAATTATACAATGTGCACACAGTGCTCACCTGCTTCTGAGCGTTTTTGGAAGGGTTTTATGGTGTTGGTGTGTTCTCCCACATGGTACTGTAGCCTCCTCTGTGCTGGAGGCACAGGCCTATGGAAGGAAACTGTTGAGGAGAAAGCAGTGTTGGCCACAGGCCAAATGATGGTAAATTCAAATAGAAATAGCCCTTGCAAGCAGAGAATAAAATGTGGTAGTGGTAGACCAAATATTTTTCAAGCTAAAATAACTTTCTAAATATGCTGGGTAGGTTTGAAATAACAGTTCATCCTATAGTTAACTAAACATTAGAATTAAATGTTTTCCTGTAATACTTGCTTTGCAAATGGACTTTTTCCAATGGTACTCCTTAGTTGAGACTTCATAAGATGTGGCTTACACTGAAATATCATTTCTGCTTTCTTGTAAACATGTGAATTACCAGATTTTAGATCAGTGTCACTTGCATGACCTAAGTATCTGTTTGGATTGTGAATTAAATACCTGAGGGTACTCAGTGATTCCTTACTAAGTGATTGCTTCTCTGCAGCGTTCCTAATGAGCACAGACGTGATCTAATCTCTGGGCTTGGATGTTTGCAGCTCTTGCCATTGAGGTTTTCTGGGTTTTTTTTTAGTCATTGGTCAACTCGTTTCATGTTGATTTGCAGAAGAGGTGGTTTTCTCCTCCCTGGTGCCAGGAGACATGCCCTTGCTGGTTTGACTGGGAGAGGCACTTTGATAGAGCATCCAAACGCCTTTGTGTGTTCCCTTTGTAGATCGTGTAGTACAAATGCCAATTCATTTTCTACCAAACCCTGTGAATTCAGATGTGCTTTTTCTCTCACCCACGCAGAATACAGCTAAGATTCAACAGCTTGCCTGTCAGATTATACCAAGAAGAACTGGTAAAAGTGATTCTTGGAAATGCATGTGATTCTGCTAATAGTGATAGCTGATCTACTTTCAAATTGGCTTGTATTTTCTGCATTTAAGAAAGCAGGTTCATAGAACAGTAGTGAAAAATTTATATCTGGGTTGGGAAGGAAAATGAGCTGGTATAATATGAAACTTTGAAATTTGAAATGTTTTTAATTCTGTTTTTTCTTATTTTTAATTCTGTACACTTTCCATGTGTACAGTTGTCTCTCACCTCTTGGTTGTTGTGGATGCTTTAGGAACATGTAGTCTAAGGGGTCAAAAGTCACCTTCAACACTGAGGGTGAAGAGATCAGTGGCGAAGATTTACTTGTTTCACTAATGATGAAGAGATCATTTAATCAGATTTGCATTGTTCTGTGCAGTCGGTTTCCTCTCCTTAGAAGGATAAAACAGTTTCTACATCAATAGAAATAGAAAATAAAGCAACAATACAGCAGGTTTTGCATTCTGCCAGTTCAGGCAATTACAGAAAGAGCTCTGTGGAGGACAGGGGTGAGGTTGGGGCTGGGCAGAGGAAACCCTCCCCTCTGGGCTGGAAGCTCTCTCTGCCTCATGTACTAACATGATTGCTAGTTCAAAATGCTGCTACGTAGTACTACTCTGCACTTGAAGCAGCTGTTATATTTGTGATCTGTCAGGTGCTTTTGATTGTATCTGAAGTTCCCAGAATTTTATGCTGCTTCTCTCAAGCACTTGATTCGTCGAGTACTTGATGCTGAGAGCCATCCTACAAAAGACACTCTGTTTCTCAGATTTTTCATATTTATGGGGAACAAGCCTTCTACACATAAAGAGGAAGGTTCTCATAACCTTCTTCCCTTGTGCACAGTTCAGTGAGACTTGCTTGTTTGTACCGTTCCTGATCCCACAGTGACAGGTTACAGTAACATAAACAGCGTGACCTTTTAATGCGATGGCAGGAAGTAAAATGTGAAATCTATTTTAAAAATGCATCTTTGACTAAGGAAGAGTACACTTCCTTTTTTCTGACAGGAAAAATAACCCATGCTCGTTCAGAAGATCTCAATTCCATTTTATTGTGTGGGGTCAATTTTTTCCACTGTCTCCTGTACAGTCATTGCAGCTGCTTGAGGTTGGACTAAACCTCTGCCATCCTCGTGTGGGATTGTATCTCCTTGCTTAACATTTGCACAGCCATCAGTGACTAAAGATGGGGGCTACAGGAAAAACACAACTGTGACACAAGCAACAGGTTTTAGTAAGAGGAACTTCTTTTGGAAAGAAGGAAAGGGTGGGTCACTGGAGCAAGAACTGGAAAAATACTACATAGCTTATTAAACAGCTAAAATACATATTGACACATTCGACAGAATTTCTGAATATTCCCAGAAGTGGAAGAGCTGTGGGGAGTTTTACCCAGTAAAGGAGTGGGGGTGGACAGCTACCCAACTCTGGAAAATATTTTGTTTTCTTCCTGAAGAGTTTAATTAAATTGGAAATCAGCACTGTCACTTCTTTCTTAAACTTCTACCAGTGGAGGATTTTCACAGTAAATCGCAGTTGCTACCTGGAACCCCATGGTGTCTGTGGGATGTCATGAGCAAGAATCATGTTTCAGCCTGTGCTTTTTTCATTCCCAGTATTGAAACCTTCTCAGAAGTGGCCCCAAGCATTTCATGGGCAGAGCAGATCTGCCCTCGTGCTGTTTCAGAGCTCCTGTAGGGGATGTGTGCAGGGCAGTGTGTGGTGGGAGCAAACCCCTTCCCCTGCTCCTGCACATTCCCGTGTGAGCACTGGGCAGTGCTGTGCAGCATTACCTGCCTGGCTCATTAATGATTTCCCTTGGGAAGCAGCTGCCTCCTGTTCTCCAGCAGTCCCTGATCACTGACACACTTCCTGGGAGATAAAGCAGCAGGGATGTGGCAGCCTGGCCCGTGCTGGGAGCAGCAGGGCACAGCAGGGGCTGGCTTTGGGCAGTGTTGGCTTGGGGAGAGGAAAGGTCTGATCAGCTGGAGGTACAAAGCCCACAGTGCTCAGCCCTTCCCTGCAGAAGGGCTCAGGAAAAACAGGAGCTGTTTTCAGGGGCCCCCCAACTTCTGGAGTTTCTTTGTCCTGTGTCCATCAGACTGCTGCTCAGCAGAGGCGAAAGATTGGAACAGGAGGTTGGAAATCTGTGAAATCTTTGGAGCTGTGAAGTTCCTGGATTTATTAGCCCACAGGAGAGCATTAGTGGAGAGGTCTGATGTTAGCAGTCTTTTTAGAGCCTGTCAGGAAGCAGACAGAGCAGAAAGGTTTCATGGAAACTACTGACTTATGTCTTATTTGTCATTGATTTCATGTTTATGATTTGTGTAAAGCTGGCCATCAGGAGCCTCCACTGGGAGCCAAGGCCAGGCTTTGCTTGGTCGCCCACACAATCCAGTACAGGATACTGCTCTGTGACTGCCTGGCTGACAGCAGGAAATTCCTTGTGTGCTGCTCTGCCTGCTGAGTTCTCAGCCACATGAAATTTGGGCTGGTAAAACTGTTATGTGCTTATTATCTTCTAAGAGTAGCTAAATAAGTTAATATTGCTACCCAGTTAGGAGCAGGCACTCAAACATTTATTGCTTTCATGTAATAACATCCACATCTTTTGGGTTTTCTTGTACCAAAGTCTTTGCTAACAGTGTGTTCTGCATATTAAACTCTCTCTCTACAGGCAAAATCGTGTCTTGAAATGCTTACAGAGGAATAATACAATCCAAAAATGCTTTGCCCTCAGCAGTGTTGATGTTAAAGGAGGTGTTTGTGTGTGATTCTGATAGTTGATAACCTTTATTTGTGGATCAGTGCTCAGAAGCCTTTGGTGTAGCTGTCTTTTGGGGAGGTGGGGAATGGAAGGGGATGTGATAGGTGTGATGGGTTTATTTAAAGATATTTGCTGCATTTTTTAGTATTCTTTTTTTCTGTAAGTGTTCCAGATCTGTTCTGCAGCTGCAAATGAGGATTTGAGGGAGACATCAAGTGATAAAGCATGTTCAGTCACAGCTGATAGCTGCCTTTGGCTGGCAGGAAGTGGAACACGATGAGCAAGAGTCTGGTGGAGCCTGGGGTGTGGTGGGTTCAGTGCAGCACTGTCTGGGCTGGCAGGGAGTGCTGGAAGGAATGGGAGTCATCTGTTTCCAGAGAGGATACTGCCACTACCAGAGGTGGGAGTTGTGAGGGCTGCCTTGGCTTTGCTAAATCAGCTGGTTTAGTTCTCAGAGTTAATTATTTTAAACTAGCAGGATGAGTAGATGTATGAAGTGGCAAAACTGTTTATCTCATCTGATCCTCACAACTGACTCTCACTGCAGTCTGTTTCATTAGCATGGGGAGCATTGAGCAGCCCTTTGAAGGCCTGGCTTGTCAAGTTTTGCAGTCTTTTCCATGTGCTGGAGTGCAGAGTGCTGATCTGGCCTGCATTAGGATGTCTGTGAGCACTTACCTTGATTATGGGATGTCCCTGTTTAACACTGACATTTGTTTTTATAAACTCTCGGTTGCCTTCAGGTGAGAAGATGTCCTGTACAGCTGGGCATGAAAGCTCTCTGTCCCTGTAGTGACAGTTAAAACATCCTCTAAGAACACAGGATTGGTTCTGGCAGTGTCTTGAAGCATTGCTTTGCAGCTTGGAGAACCAAAAATACTGAATACATTTTAGCTTGTAAGGGCTGGCTGGTTTGGGGTTATGGGAGGGGTTGCCTTTATGCCAGTTCTCAGGCTTGTTGGCTATAGGTGGATTTTCTGATGCATGTACATCTCTGCTGTAAGTATTTAAGGGTTAAGTTTCCCTTTCCAAGAAGCACATTGGCTTTTTCTCTCTGACCCTTAGAGCAGTTTACTACTCTGGAAGTAGTTGCATAAACATTGTGCTTTGATGTGCAGCTTGTGTTAGGCCTTGGTGCAGAGCAGAGGTGTCCAGCATCCTGCCCCAGAGCCAGGGGGGCTGCACAGTCCCTGCTGTCCCCATCACCCTGCCCATGCAGGACACACCAAAACTTACCCCAAAACTGCCTTTGGGCCATGGACTGGGAGCTGAGCAGCTCAGGTTTGGAGTGCTGTAAGGTTTAATATTAACCTAGCTTGGTTGGGTTGCTTTCCTAAACACAAATTAGACAGTCATGTGGAAAACCAGGAGTATCCTAATTTTGCTTTATCTAACATCTGTTTTCAGCAGTACTGTTTGTTCTCAGCAGGTTTTTGTGTGCATTGCAGTAGCTTGGCAACCTGTAGTTGCACCATTCAGTGAATTCAGTATGCTTTTAATCATCACTACGATTTTCCTTTCCAAATTTGAATATTCTAAGTACAGTGAAGTGGGCATCTGTGATTATAACTGCAACCTCCTCGTTAACCAGATCCCGACTGAAACAAGCTGTTGGTGCAAATTTGTAATCCAGCAAGTTCCTTCAATTGCTGTCTGAAAGTCTTTCTTAAGAAAAGATAATTAAAACTTCTTTCTGGGAATGGTAGTGAAGCAGTTACAGCTACTCAAGTTCCCAAAGAGGGGTTTGGGCAGTGCTGAGAACCAAAGCTCCTGGAAGCAGGGCTGGTTGCTGGTTCTGCTGCAAGAGCAAAGCTCGAGTTTGACCTTTCCCTGCATGCAGAGGCATGAACCTGCATTGTGCAATCCTGGTAATTGTACATTCTCTTTAAACTCTTGGAATCTTGCTAGGTTAGAAATGATAAAAAGCTTTTAGTAACAGTGTAATGAGCATGCTTTGGCAGAATGAATCTGTGGTGCCATTGCCTGTCTCCTTACTAATGGCCAACATGGTAAAACATTCTTTTGCCATGGATTAGAACTTGCTGGAGTTTGGTCTTGTACCCTTCATTGTAGGGAACAAACAGAATGCAGAGGGGAGAGCCACTGACATTGTGGAGCTGGTACCTGTGTAACAGATGGTTCATCATTTTGAATGCATGGGGTTTCCTTGATACTAAATAAATTCAGTTTTCCCCCTCATACATCTGACTTAAAGCCTGCATCTCAAGAAAGCCAGTAAAGCAACACACAGTACAAACATCCTCAAGGAAATGAAGTTTGCCACTGAATAAGATGATGATATTTTTTTAATAGGTAAAGCAGAGTTCACAATTTCCTATCTAACAATTCCTCCACTCCCTTCCTCTACATACAGCTTTGTAACTTGGAGAATTTTGGTGGAATTAGTAGAAAGTTGGAAATATGGCTGTTGCTTGTCCCATAGTATTCTAAATAGAAAAATAACACAGACATGGTCTGAACATGTGCCCCACTGTAGTTATGGTGTGACTGTTTCATTAACTTGTGCATATACATTAGAAAGTTCAATTTAGCTTTTAGATTCATTTTGGAGTACCCAGTGTGAATGAAATTACTTATGCAGATGGCCACCCCTTAGCCATGAGGGAAATTTGCTTTAAATTCTGACTTTGTTTGCTCGGTGTTTCAGGGTAATGAACAGTTTACTTGTGTTAGAGCCAGGACCTTTCTTTCTCACCTGAAGCAGCTGAGAACTGGTCCTTGTCTTTACCTTTCCAGGCTCTTCTGAAAGCTCCAGGTAGAGGTGAGATGGCCTTTACCTTATCAAATGGGAATATTTGCCTTTATAAATGGAACCTTTCAGAAAGAGCAGTGGGAAGTCTCTGAAGTCTGAATGTTCTGTTGCATCTGGTGTGGTAACAGCATTGTGCTGTGATGGCTAATTTAGTAGGTTTTGGAGAGGGAAAAAATCTTTGGGGCTCTTATAATAGGCAAACTAATTAGAGGTTGCAGTGAACACAGCTGTTTCTGGCCAAGCTGACTAAGCTAGGAATTCAAATTACTATTTTTAGCCATCTTACAAGGTCTCTAGTTTTCAATGATAGCCATGTTATTATTTCTAAAAGTTAGATTGTTGTGTATTTATCACCCTGACAATAAGCATTTTTAGTGCTACCAGTCCATTACTTTTTAAATCGAACAAAGTGTTTGCAGTTCTGGGAGATATTGTGAAGATAGCTTCAAAAATCACATTCTGAACTAGTTTCTTTTTTCTACTAAGCTTTGGTTGGAACTTTCTGCAAAGATTACTGGATGAGAAAAAGCATTCCTCAAAATCTGCGTGTGCTGAATAGACCTACTTCATGCATAAATTTGTTTCAAAAAAAAAATCAGTCTAATTTTAACATAGCATATGGCAAGCCTGGTATCTAAAATGCTTTAACTGGCTGTACTTTCTAAATGCATATATAACTCATTTAACTCCAGATAAGTATTAAAGAAAAAGCATTGTAATTCGTATTTTCTTCTGTGAACACCAAGAGCTTGCCTGCTCTCTCCTATAAATTATAAGAGATAAGATCTGAGTTTAGTTTTAGTCAGTGTTGCGGGTAGAAAATGAGCCTTGCAAATTTATTCTGTTTTCACAAAATCCTGTTTCCATGATGGTAAGAGACTTTCAAACTAGCTCAAACCAAGAAAATAAAAATGAGGCAGACTCCAGAAGTTCTGATTCCTGGGTGAGAATCCTTTTGTTTCTGGCTCTGTGTCATCATGGAAAATACACCATTGAGAGTTAATTTGGAAGTGCTTTTGTATTTCCAAGGAGTTTCTCAGCAGAAATGCAGGAGGAATGCAGGATTCCCAGGCCTGGCTCTGAACCTGCTCCCTTCCAGGGCCAGCTCCTTTTTCCTCAGTGCTCATGGTGGGGTAGGGGGGCTCATCTAAGGCTTTCTTCCCTTTCCTCCAGCAACCAGGGAAGAAAAAGCATTCCTACAAAAGCCTGAAAAGATTGCCCAGAGAAATGGCCTCCCTCCCGAAAGGAGAACCCAGAGTTGTCCCAGCACAGCTGCTGGTTCCAGCAAAGGGCTGGATTCCTGAGGTGGTGGTGAGGAACACTGACTGCTGGGTTAGAAACTGAGGAGCTGGAGCATCCCAGCTGAGAGCTAATCCCCTTGGGGAGCACAACCAGCATCCCTCCCAGCAACCAAGGGGTGTTTTCTGCCTGTCCCTGCTGGGGCTGTCCTGGGGCACCACTCCTCAGGGATGACACCAGGGGCTGTTTGGAAGGGAGAGTGCAGATCAAAATCCCTGCTCTAGCAGAAGGTCTCGTTCTCATTGAAACCCTTTAATGTTTTAGCAGTCCGAGAAGGCAGAGATGTTTATTTTGGAATGTAATGACAACAAACTCGACATGAGGGTATTCAAAGGACAATAGCAGTGATGTGAAAAAATGTGTGGTATTTTGCTTTGTAAACCCTAGAAGTGTATTTTTGTAGTTCTCAGTCTCTGATGAGCAAAGGATTATGTGTGTGCACGTTCTCACAACCAGCCCGTGTTTTCCCTTTGCAGCAAATGCTGATGGTGTGTTTACAGCATGACAAAAAGGAATTGATGATTAGTCTTGGAGTGTACAAAGTCTCCTGCTTCCCCTATTACTCACTGCATTGCCTGTGGTTTTGGGAGGTGTTGTAAGGTGCCAAGTCAAGTTGTTGTATTTGTAAAGAGTTTGATAAGTAATTATGGGAAGTGTGGAGCTCTTTGACGACTCAGATTTTCTGTTTTCAGGCACATGTGGTTCTGTGAGGCCTCTCTGACATCAGTGAAGCTTTTTGGTCTCACATTGTCTCTGTGTAGACGTCTCTGATTCCACCTAGTTTGTAATGTTTATTTTGAGCACCCATCAGAATTTCTGAGGTCAGATTATTTCCTGTTTTCAAGTAGTAATGTAAACTTCTTTGGTCTTCATTACTGGTAACCCCTTTAATGTAGTCAGTGGCACCTTTCAGGAGAGGTGTCTGTTTCTCTTTCAGGAGAGGTGTCTGTTTCCCTTTCAGGAGAGGTGTCTGTTTCCCTTTCAGGAGAGGTGTGTGTTTCCTTCTGTTGGAACCTCCTCACCTGTCTGTGACAGAGCAGTGCTGCAGAACGGGCTGAGAAGTGTGACAAGCACTGTCCTGTTTGCTAAATCCAGGGTTTAAAATCCTTGTGATCTTATTCAGGGAATCACGTGCCTTTCAGGCAATTGTCCTGGTGCCAAAATGTGTGAGTATAAAATCAAACTGAAAAAGCCCCAACATCAGCACTAGAAGACCATTTAAAAAATCTTCTCTTTTTCTCACTTGTTAGGATTGCCTTGAGAATTCGAACTACAGAATGTCCCAAAGCCTAACAAACAGTTTATCTCTACTGGATAAGCAAAAATGATGGATTTAGGAGAGAGGATGAGTTTGTAGTAGCTGGAAGTTTTAGCCACACCACAGGTGCTGCTCAGGTCTTGTGTGTTTGTAGGTCCTGTAGCTGTCCCTGAGGGAGTCACAGCCTTACTCCTGGCTGAACTCCCTGGTGCTTCGTGGCTGCTCCCTAATGAGGTTCAATTAGGGACGAAAGGGAAAGCTAATGACTTGGTGAGGTTGTGTTCCCAGGAAGGTGTGGTTGGTGTTTTGGGAGTGCTTTGGAAACACTTGTCCTTTTCCTTCAGCTCCTTTCCCAGAAGAGCTCTGGGGTGCAGCAGTGCTGGCAACCTGGGGAGGGAACATGATCGTGTTTGGTGGCAGCTGCAGTGTCTGGGGAACCACCCTTTGCTGCAGAGCTCTGGGTTATGCTTTTCTGTGTTGTGCTTTCATGGCTAATTTCATACCACAACAGGAGAGTGGCTGGGAGCTCTGTGGGCCGTGGTGTGGGGATGCACCTCGTGCTGGAGCACGGCCTCACTGCAGTGCTGCTCTCAGGATGAATTGGGTTTTCTCTGGACCTTCTGGTCGTGGTGTGTGCTGGGCAAGCAGCTCTCTCACATGTGGTACCTTACGTTGAAAATAATCTCAACAAGGTTGAGATCACTTGGGAATTGCAAACTGCCCTTTTTTCTGTGACAGTTCTGGTATTTCAGCGAATTCTGCCTGTAACAGATGAGCAGATGTAGGTGGAGAATACTGGACTTGGCTAGTTATCTGTTATTGTGAGCAGTATTTTTAAGATACCAGTTGGTAACCTAGATGTGTTAAACTCATGTAATCTCCAAAAGGATTAAAAATGATGCTATAGTAGTGCTGCAACTGTGTGAGTTTAAACTGCTGATGAGACAACTACACGAATGTTGGCATTTCATTTTTTGAAAAATAAATCGAACATTTGCAATCTTATTTTGTTTCTTTAAAGTATTTGTCCTGAGTGAAATGACTGCGGTGTTTGTCTGTTGAGCAGCTAAAGTGCTGTGCTGTTTGTTTGGCTTTTAGTCAACACACTTTCCAGGAAAAGGTGAAAGGACACAAACACCACAGACAAGTTTCGGTTGTAGCTCAGTGCATGTGAGGTGCACGTTGTAATCTGAAGTGAAGGCTCTGTTTAAAAACCTCCATCGAGGCTTAATAGGAAGAGTGGAACTCAGAAACTTAGGGCTGGTTGCTTTCAAACTCACTCGTGATATTACTCACGAGCCCACAGAGCCTGTTCTGTGTCTGTGTGCTCCTGCTGGGTGCAGTGGTGCTGGCACAGTTCATTAGATGAGTGTGTTAATGATCTTCCCAGCTGATCTAGGGGGCCTTCAACTGTGACAATAGATCCAGTACTAAACAACGGGCTGGAATCTCTTCAGGCAGAAGGTGATAATGTCCTTCTCTGCTGGTACAACACCTCGTTCAGCAGTGGCCTTTCAGGTTCCTCCTCAGCTGTAGGTAAGGCCAGATATTCTGCAAATTTGTGTTCTTTCAGTGGGCACTGTGCCAGCGTGCCCAGCTGAATAGAAGAGCAGGATGTGTTCAGAGCCAAGAGTCCTGGAGCTGAGCATACACTGGGATCAGAAACGGGAGAAAAGGAAAAAGAATCTGTAAAGATCCATTGAGCTTTTAACTGGTAAGACCTTGAATAGGTTACCTGGTGAGGAAGCAAGACTTACATTTGATTATCTTATTTACTTATTAATCAAATTAGTTCATTTATCTTAAGAGTACGTGGTGGTAATGGAGTGCACAAGATTTTAGGGAATGGTGATAATGGATTATGCAAGATTTGGGGGAGATAGTACAGTCTTGCTTTCTTAACCTTAAATGAGGTTATCAGCACAGTGTCTCTGAAATAGAGTAGAGGACTCTGAGTGAGTGCAGGTAAAAATCCCATGGGAAATTATTCCATGGTTCCTATTTCATTAAGTCAGAGATCCCCTTGAGAAGCTGTAAACTATCTGCAGCGGGGAGCATTTCTTGTCCTTTTGTTTCCAATTTGAAACACCATTTGCAGCTTGTCTAAATTCTAGAAAATACCTTGCTTATACAGCACTTGGAAAGGTGTGAGAAGTGTTTCTCATCCCTCCCTTACATTCTAGCATTTGCAGGGTTCATGTCTTTTTTTCTCCTCAGGAGCCTCCAAAGCTTTGGGGTTTGTTCATGTTTTTTTGGTGGTGGTAGCTCTGTAAAAGCTATAATGCTCTTAGGCAGCTTGTGAGATGTCAGATTGAAAATATTAGGTAACTAGGAAAGCAGGACTGTTTATAACCACAGTTGTCAGTCTGTGAAGCCTGGAATACCCTACAGGCCAGCAATGATACATTTTTAAACTCACACAAAAGCCATACTGCAAACAAATTAAGGTCTGGATTTGCTATGCAGCCTAAATTCCTTTAGGAGTGACGTGGATATCTGGTCTGTGGGATACTCCAGTCCATTTGAGATGAGGTTAAACCAAAACACTTTATGGAGAGACCCCTAATGTTTGGGCAAATTAAGATCTGGATCTCATCGTGGTGGTTATTTTTCTTAGAGAAGAAGAGCAACTGAGTTAGAACCTCTTGACACTTTAATGAGAGTGTGGTTTATTTCCTGGCACTGGCTTTGTTTGATGACACAGATAGCAAAGCTTTGCTTTTGCACAGCAGCTGTCAAGAAAAAGCCATTTCGCATTCTCAAATGTCTCTATCCTTCCAATAATGTCCGAGATGCACTTCTGGAGCAGATTGAGCATCTGGGAGGAGAAGCAGAGATGGATGTGAAGAAGAAGAAGAAGGGAACTTGGGTTGTTTTCTTACGCCGACGCTCCATTCAGTTGTTTCCTGTTTTGGCAGTGAGTGCATGGCTACAAAACAGCAGAAGTAGAGTGTTCCTGCCAGCAGCTCTGAACTTCTTCTGTTATGGGTCATAAATTTCAAGGACAAACTATATTTTGAACTTACTGAAATTTGAGAAGTCTCATGTAATTCTTTAACCTGATACTAAAGTTTAGCTCTTTGATTTCCTTTCTCTGCTGCAACATTCAAAAGAACCAGATTTGCAAAATCAGTTTTTACCCGTTGCAGATGACACTGAGGCAGTGTGAGAATCTGAGCAGTTGAATTGTGCAGTGTTGCTGTGGTTTATTGACAGCAGTGCCTTCTCTCTGGGAACGTGCAAAATGAATGCACTGGTGAAATTTGGAAGTGACACAAGTCTGAGGTTTTCTCCCTCCTGGAAGTAGAGCCAGGAACTGACAGCCATTGAGGTGCAGGTGTTAACCTGAGCATTTACAGGGTGCAGTTACCTCCCTGATAAAGTGGCTGCAATAAAGGATTTGCTGTCAGGAGCCTCTCCAGTGAGGCATGTTGGAACTGGCCAGTGCTGAGAGACAATCTATAATACCTGCTAGCTGTGATAAATACGGGCCTGGGGAAGATGAGCCCACTTTGCCACGTGTTGATATGATTTAATATGGCAGTCATGCCCAGTTTACATTCTCCTGAGGGGTTATTTCCGTGCTCCCAGCAGCTGACTGGTGTCACAAACCCTCTGCTGTGCCACAGCCTGCTCAGAGTGCCCGGGCAGTGCTGAATTAGCAGGGGGCTTTCTAGGAAACTGTGTTGCAAGTGTGTGATTTCTTATTTATTTATTTCTTTTAACCTGATGTAATAGTGGTGTTGAACTTTAAACAAGCCTGGCCTTTCCTCTCTGTGCTGCTCGACCTCAGGAAGAAGCCTGACATAGCAGGCAATTGGTTTCTTTTTTGGTTTGGTTTTTTTTTTGAGGGACATTAGTAAGCAAATCAATACTACCATATCTTAGTTGAAAGCAAAACTAGGAGACTAGATAAAATGTTTTTAAAGGGTATTAAAACCCACATTTATTTCACTTAGCTGGCTAAAATTCTGCAGCTGCTTGTTAAGATTTATGTTGTGTGATGCAACTGTCTGTTCATTTATCTGATCTTTAGATGACCTTCCTCTTACCTACGAGTTACATCCTCATTTCTTGTTCTTGCCCAAATATCCTGATGTAAAGCTTAATGCAGGAGAAGAAATCAGATCTTCCTGTCAAAGTGGGTTATGTGAGCAGTTGTGTGCTTTATGTCTTCATGAAGTTCTCTCATTGGGGGGTGAGTTCAGGGCCTCAGGTCACTCTCTCCCGTGCTGAATCTGAAGATTTTCCCATTTGTGTAAAGCAGGTGTTTGTTGTGGATCTCTTGGTACTTGCTGGTTTTCTTGTGCTCTTCTCTGCAGGTCTTTGCAACCTCATTGGACTGTAGGGATATTTCCCTTCTGAAACCAGCCCAGAGTGACATCTTGGGAAAAGAGCACCTTCCACTTGACTTTATTGTAACTTTTTACTCTTCCACCTTTTCCAGCAGTATCATGTGTCATGAATTTTTTCAGTGGCAGCTTTAAGAGGAAACCTGGTTTTTAAGCTAAGATTATTCTTTTATGTAAGTCTGTATATAATTTTTGTGAATTGCTCTCCTTAGTGTCAGTGCCTCAGTAGATGGATTAGGAGCAATTCTGTAGCCCCTGATAAGATCTTGGCATTTGCTGCTTCCCGTAGGAGCAGAACTGCTAAAATGACAGTAAATTGTTATCTCTGAGCCTGAGCTGCTGCAGGGTTTATGGTGCAATTAAACAGTGTGATCAAATTGAGCCCTGCTGCAAGGCTTCCTGGGAGTCTGTCTGGTGAAGCTGAAGACGTTGAGACTGCACCTTTAATTTCCGTTCTAAATGCTGATACACAAACCTGCACAGTGTTTGAATGGCTGATGGCATGGCCTCCTCTCCCTGTGATCTTACAGAATATTTACTTGAAGATTTTGAGGTGGATCTTCTCTTTCTGAATCTCCTGCTGACGTCTGAACAGGGTGGGGAAAGTGAAGCCCAGTGTGCTCAGAGCCACAGGAACTTCCCGTTTGAAGAGCAGGGCTTCAGCAGACTTCCTCTTTCCAGCCCTGAAGTATCTGGGGCTCAGGGCTCCAAACCAGGAGATGAGTGGCATGAAGTGACTCATGCTCCAAACCCAAAGCATTTGACTTTGGAAAACTGACTTCAGTTCTAGCCCTTCCTCTTTAAAGTCTTACATTGCGTGACCTTTCAGATGAAATGTCGAGCTTCCTTTCTGACAGGCAGGATCTCTGCAGTGTGACTGGGTGTGATTCAAGAAGGTGTTTTGTAACTTCATAAATCCCTGCCTTCATCCACTACCTTCAGTTCTCGTGACATCGCCGGCTTCAAGTTCCTCAGAGCACAATAATTCCATGCTGTGAATGAGTCACATTTCTCCAGCATGGGGATTTTGTGGTGCTGTTATGGACGTGTTCTGAGCCTACCCTGACAGCAGCTGAGTGGTGTCAGTAATGATGGGACTGCAGTGGTGTTTGACAGGGCCCCTGACGTGGCCACACAGCTCCTGTGGGTGACTCCTGTGGCCACTGGGTTGTTTCTCTCCAGACATCTTCTCTGTTGAAGGCAATTGTGTTTCCACTGAAGTCAGCTTCATATCCTGGAAGTGACCTTGGATGATAAATTTTCTTTGCTCACTTCAGATGTTCTAGCAACTTCTGCATCCAAAAAAAAAGCCCCAACCAAAACTCCAAACCACTTTCCTCCCCTATTGCTGAGGAGAGGATGCCCTGTCTGATGTCCAGGCCTGCCTGCTCTCCAGGATTTTCTGTTTTACCCTGTTCACCACACTCAGCAGTGAAGTGCTGGGTGCTGGCTGGGTTTTCACACGAGGCAACAGCCTGCCTGTTGCCATATCTCAATCCCTCTTTTGTTACCATCCCACCCCCACCCCGTGGTTTTTCCTGTTTCTTGAAACATGCTCCAGAAATACACTGCTGTTTTTAAATAGTCTGCTGAAGGCACACGAGTCACTTCTTTCTTTCCATTTTCCCTGTGCCTGTGGGAGTTCAGCATCTCCTAGAACTCCATTATTCTCCAAGTACCTTCAGGCACTGTGGTATCTTGAGAAAGATCTGATATTTGCTGGTGAGGTAATAGCCAGCTCTCTATTCCCTGCACAATAAATTGCCACTTTCAGTTCCTGAAGTACTTGATTTGAATCTGTGGAACTCCTGGGGCCTGGCAGTAGTTGTGTGTGCACATTCATGTGGATGCTTCAGTGTAATATTTTTCTATTAGAGTTCCTTTGTTTAATTCCATTTCTGTAAAGAAGCACCTGATCCATTTAGCTTTAAAAGAGGGGACAGTTTTTTCCAAGTCTGTTAACGCTGTGAAATGAAACTGCTGACATAGCCCAGTATTTACAGAGAAATTCCTCAGGGATCTTGGTTTGGTTTGCGTTTTGATGCTTTTATAATATGAATCCGAAGTGGGGGGGAGTTGTGGTGGTTTTGGGTGTTAGGGATTTTCAACACACATTTGGGAAATGTGGTCAGTGATCTAGAAAACCATTTTTCCTAGTTCCCTGGTTTTTTTCTGTTGTTAATCCCATACAGTCAGTACAGAAGAATAAATCCCTGCAAAGTACAAAGTCACCAACCTAGTGTCAGAGACAAATTTCTGAAAACACCCATTTTAGCTGCCTCATGCTTGAGATATTAGACTGTGGCAGTCCAGATCATATTCTCCAGACTGCATTCTTCCTGAGCAGAAATACTGGCAGCCATGTGTTCAGTTATAAAAAGCTGGCAGCTGATGTCAGCCCTTATTTCAGTTTCGGAATACTGTGCTAATTTTGGGCAGGTTTATGTAAATCAGAACTCTTCTCCTGACATGTAGCATTCAGGGTAAATTGGTACATACCTGAATAATGCAGCAGAAGAGATAAACAGGTAATGTGCTGCAGTGGATGGCCCAGTTGAAAAAATCGAGCGTTGTACACGATTCTCTATATGCAGAGCTGTACTTGCACCGTGTTTATTTACAATGGGAAATTCTGTTTCAGCAAATTAGGACTAATGTCCAAGGACAGCAGAATTCTTTATATTTTGACTTCTGAAATTGTCTCAGATAGCTGAGCTGTTGTATATATCTGAAAAAACCCAACTGAGAGACCCCTGGTGATCTGTTGGAGATGCTCCGTCTGTTTTAGCTGAGCACCTGAATTGGGCACAACTGACTTCTACCATTGCAGCTTTGTGCTGATAACTCAAAATAATGATGGAAGTGGTCTTAGACAAATCACTTGTGTGTGTGTGTGATGCCAAGGGGGGTAGACAAGTTCTTTTCTATCACAGTGAATGTTTTCACTGCTGCTCAGTCAGAAGCAGGGTTGATGTTTTCACTGCTGCTCCAAACAAGGGCTTAAAGCAGTTCATGTGGAAGTGCTTTGGGGCAGAGACCCTGCTCCTTCAGGAGCTGAAAGGCATAATGTCTGCTGAATGTTGTGCTGCTTTATCATGCAAACTAATAGTATTTTAATAAATAATGTTAGTGTTGTACTCTGAGAAATTTGAACTCGATTCTTAATTTGAGGCCCAAAGTGCTTTCTGTCCAGAATGCCCTCACGTGAAGATGTGAAGTCAAATGGGTATTTGTCTTAAAATAGCTAATGGTTTGAAATTAGATGGATTCATACCTAACAGGGTTTTTTCTTTTGTTTCAGGACATCAGGCATGAAGCCAGTGATTTTCCATGTAAAGTGGCCAAACATCCCAGAAACAAAAATAGAAATAGGTACAGAGATGTCAGCCCCTGTAAGTACACTTTCTTTTCCATTGTTTGTAAGACTGTTGACCTCTAGTGACTTCTCACAGCTAAAAGTTCTTTGTAAGGACAGGATTCTGTTAGGTGGGTAAGCACCCAAGACAACTCTCTTTGTTATTATATTTATTTATTTGTGACTTTGCTGTCACAGGATGCTTTTTTATCCGTAGGGTTATACTAGAGCAGCACGCAGTAGACTGACTCTGTATTTCTGGGCAGAAATCTGAGGAAAGAAACTTGCTTTACCTTTGAGTTCTTCTGCTAGAAAAGCATTTCTAAAGTTGCAGGGGTGGTTTCTGTGATGTTCTCACCTAGCAGAGGCTCCTGCCAGGCAACACAAAGGATCTGGTCAGATATACTATTTAATGGATCTGGTCAGATACAATATTTAAAGGATCTGGTCAGATATAGTATTTAATGGATCTGGTCAGATGTAATATTTAATGGATCTGGTCAGATGTAATATTTAATGGATCTGGTCAGGTACAATATTTAAAGGATCTGGTCAGGTACAATATTTAAAGGATCTGGTCAGANCAGGGGTGGTTTCTGTGATGTTCTCACCTAGCAGAGGCTCCTGCCAGGCAACACAAAGGATCTGGTCAGATATACTATTTAATGGATCTGGTCAGATACAATATTTAAAGGATCTAATCAGATAGAATATTTAAAGGATGTGGCACTGCAGGGAGCTGCCAGGAGGTCTCTGAGCAGCCCTCTCTGCACAGGGCAGTGCCATCCTGGGCCATGTGTCCCCTCTGGGACAGTGCAGCACTTCCTGAGCTCAGCAGTCCCAGGGCACATGTCCAGCTGCTGTCCCAGCCCAGGGTGCTGCTCTGTGGCACAGAACTTCTGCCTTGGTGCTTAAAAGCTGCCGAAGCCTTTGGGGCAGTCAACCAGAACAGAAATGTTGCACGTAGTTTGCTTTACTAAGCATTTCTAATATTTGAGATTGTGAGTAACAAATTCCTTCTTGCCTTTAGATAATCCTGTTCCCAGTCTGTTTGCCTTCTTGCAAAATGAGGGTACCCTTGTGTGTGTTGAGTTTTTTTAGTTGGTGGTGTGGTTTCTTTAGTCCCAAGTCGAGCAAGTGACTAACAAAAGAGCAAATAATTTCCTTTTACTGTATTTCTTGAATTTCAATAATTTTTTCTGTACATGAAAGGGTGGTTGGGTTGGGTGCAGCAGCTAAATGTCAGTAAGAATGAAAGGTCTCTGTCCTGTTTGCCCAATATATGTTTAGACAAACCTTTTACAACCTTGAACAAGCTCCATTTGAATGTTTAAGCTGAAAAGATAAGGAGTTGTGTAATTAGATTTATTTAAAACCAGCGCCTTGATAACTGCATAAATAGGTCAGTGTGCTCTGGTTTGCAGATTGCAGTGGGGATTATTTTGGATGCAGCTCTTCACTCTTGCAGTTCTTGGGAGCTGAAGTGTGAGCTGTGCTCAGCTCTGCTGTTCTTGCAGCCCCTGTGCTGTGTCCAGTCCCCAGGAGCTGTGCCCTGGCTGGGGCTGAGCTCTTCCTCCCCAGGACAGCCCAGCTCTTTGACCCCACCCTCTGATGAGGCTTGTGCTGTGTTCCTTGTTCATTAACCAGTGTTTTCTAATTGTGCTGCAGTTGATCACAGTCGAATTAAGCTAAACCAAGGTGACAATGACTATATCAATGCTAGTTTGATAAAAATGGAAGAGGCCCAAAGGAGCTACATCCTTACCCAGGTAATTGCTGGCAGTGGATAATAAAAATATTATGGTGGCTGGAGTTGTTTTTTATGAGTTTTCTGTTTGTTTTCTTTATTGTAAAGCTACTTAAGTGCGTAGGAACATCTGTGTGTGTGTGTAAAAGTCACTGCTTTTCCCTGACTCTGCCAATTCCACACCTATCTGCATAACAAATTTAAAAGTACCCACATACCCTGTTGTCTTATTCTGAGAGCCAGCAACTGTGCCAGGCCTCTTGTTTGTCCTAAATGTTCACTTCCCTGGAGACTGTCCTGATCGCTAATCTTGGCTTTTTTTTTTTTACTCCTTCCTCCCACACTTTAGATAAAGGTAGACTGGGATTAATATTTTCAAGTGACAGCTCTTCCTTCCTGTTTCTAAAGAATAAAGATAAATCTTCTCAGGAAGAAATGGGCAGAGCAGTGTGCAATTTGCCCTTCTCAGGGCGGGGGGGTTGATCACAGGGGTGAACTCTGTGTGGAATAGTCAAATGTGCAGCTGACTGATATTGGTTACTGTCCTGAGCCAAATTTAATGGCTTTGAGTGGCTTCATTTAAACCCAGTCATTCTTTCTGAGGACCTGCTGTTCATTTTGAGCACAGGAGGGGATCAAACCCAACCTTCAGAGCAATGGTTTCAGAGTAGAAAATAGCAAAGGGACGTAGCAGAAATAGGAAGTTATAAGGAAATCTACTTTGGGAATAGATAATCTTTAAAAGGAGTCACCATTTCATTCTGTCTCAAAGTAAATCTGAGAAGATTCTGGAAAACCATATAATTTGTTACTGATTTTGCATCCTTTCAGTCTTTTGGATGTTTACCATTTAGTCAAGTAATTTTCAAGTATTGTGAATAAGGATGAGGGGCTGCAGGGTAGTTAGACACAGATGTTATTTTTGCTTTTAGTCACTGGGGTTTATTTCCCCATGACCTTTGTATACCTTTCCTAAGAAAATGCAGCATTTTTCACTCCCAGTTCTGCTCTCACAAATGAAGGCTGTGTCTCTCTTCCTCTAATGTATGGGGGGAAAAGGTTAACCATGCTTTCATTGGTAAATTCATAACATGGAACTTAAAGCTGTCTCACTGCAATTTTTTTACAGTTTTAAATGAGAAGTTGCCCGTTACTTGTTTAAATCTATTGCCTTGTGCAGGGACTGTTACTGGGGAAGAACGCACTGACATTTACAGAAAATAATGCTTATTTCTGGGGATTCTGTCTCTGCAGGGACCTTTGCCAAATACTTGTGGTCACTTCTGGGAGATGGTTTGGGAACAGAAAAGCCGTGGTGTTGTCATGTTGAACAGAGTGATGGAAAAGGGATCTGTAAGTACTCACCCAGTTCTAGCTATGTGTTCATCACATTTATGGTTTCCTGTAATAAAAAACCCAAGTAAAACCAACCCAAAGAATGGGATGGGGTGACTGTAAGTTTTGTCTAAGAAATTGTGCCTGGAATTGAATACCTGGTGAACTGATCTTACTGCAGTCAGAAAATCACTCAGTTTGTAATTGTAGGTCCTAATTTCTTGTGAATTTGGCTGAAATAAAACACAAACATGACTCCACACAAGTGGAAGTCTCTGCTGCTGACCAGGGGTCTGGAGTTGTCAGTATACACTGATTGCACCTCTCAGGGCTCTGCAGTGCAGAGAGAAGCTCTGGAGCACCAGGTTTCCATCACACACTGAGCTCTGATTATGCAGTGCCCCCCCCCAAGGCACACTGTCCCCTCCAGGGTCACTGTTGCACAGAATAAAGTGTAATAATGTATAAAGACATTTTGGAGGAGGGCAGTGAGTGTATTGGGTATCCACCAGTGATAACTGGGTGGTACATGCTTTTGCATCATCAGGAAAACATTCCCAATAATCAGGAAAATTCTTGGGCAGTGAGCTGTGCTTTAATTAACTGCAGTCTGGACTTTCCAGTGTTTTGCTGGGTTTTGTGCTACAAGTGAAATGTAATCTTCAAAAGAGAAGCAGTAACCGTGTTTTTCAATAGTTTCTTCCTTTCCAACCCTCTCTGCACTGCTGTAGTTTTGAACAAAACAAATTACTGTGATCCCTTAGGGCAGTGCTTACACTCCTCAGCAAACAGCAGTGGGAGACTCAGAGTGGAGCACAACAAAATATTGTTTGCAGACACATTTGTGGAGAAATTAGACACAAAGGCAATTGCTATAACTTTAACATTAATACAAATCCAAGCAAAAAGTGCAGGGAATTCTAACTGCATCCTACATCTTGATAAAAAAGAGGATGTACTTTCAAAATAAACTAGAATTAGTGCTAGCAAAACCACTGTTAGTCTACCTATGAAAAAAATGCTGAAGGGGATTTCTATTTATTAAAGTGCTGTCAGAAATCATCTTAGTCTCGAGCCTGCCCTTGGTTTGGCATCGTTCTTCCACTTTTGCTTTGGCCACCTTGTTTGCCCTTTTAATAAAAGAGGCCTGAGCCATGTGCAGAGCCCCAGAGAGCAGGGTCAGGTGCTGATCCTGATCCCAGGGCAGAGGGAGGAGGAGGCCAGTTCTCCCAGGCACAGCATCTCCACATTTCATTGTCAGAGGCTTGGGTACAGACTTTCCTTTTTGTGCTGCTGATGAGTGTTTTAGTTGCAGGTTTTCCCTGCACACTTCAAAACGTGCTGCTCTCCTATTTGGTTGGCTCACTAAATTCCCTGGCGTGGAGCAGTCTCTGGGAGACCTTAATAAAAAAATTGCAATTCAGTCACAAGTGGGTAATGACATTTAGGTGTCTCCTGCTTGGTTTTAGATAAAGTGTGCACAGTACTGGCCACGGAAGGAGGAGAAAGAAATGTTTTTTGAAGATACAAACTTGAAACTAACATTGATATCTGAAGATATAAAATCCTACTACACAGTACGACAGCTGGAATTGGAAAACCTGACCGTGAGTACCAGATCTCATCCAGTCCCAGTCCTTGTTCTCCTTGGGGTGAAATTCATCTCCTCACCAACAAAGGCTTGAAATTGGTGGTCATGAATTGTCCTGGATTTGATGATTCTGCATGAGAGATCGTGGAAATTAAACTCTTGGATATTTATGGGTTGTACCTGGGGACCCTCCAGGCAGTTTCATATCTCAGCCATACCCAGAGTGACACAAGCTTTTGAACTGTACTGAAATAACTAAACTCTAAATAAGTAAATTAAGTAAACTAATAAATTAGTTATTAATTGATATTTTTCTTTATTTTAAAATATTTTAATATTTAATATTTTAATATTATTAAT
>VXBB01014446.1:31654-42910 GCA_013399915.1 Illadopsis cleaveri
CTGAGCACAGACAGGTAAAGATCTAACTGCACTCACTGCTGCCCCTGAGCACAGACAGGTAAAGATCTAACTGCACTCACTGCCCCCCCGAGCACAGACAGGTAAAGATCTAACTGCCCCCCCCGAGCACAGACAGGTAAAGATCTAACTGCACTCACTGCCCCCCCTGAGCACAGACAGGTAAAGATCTCACTGCCCCTGGGCCCTGGGGACAGACAGGTAAATCCCTCACAGCCCTCACTGCCTGCCCTGAGCTCTGGGGGTAACCAAGGGGAGGAGATGCTCAGTTCCACCCTGAGATGTTCTTTGGGGGTTAGGGCTGAAGGAGTCACCTTCCATCCCTTCCTGGCCTTCTGGGTAAGTGCTTGAGTTTAGAACTTCGGTGTTCCCTGACCTGGCTGTGGGTGTGAACAGGGTTCATGTACTGCCTGTCTTGGTGCAGATTTGTTATGAGCAATGAAAGCAGGTGGTGGTTAAAGCTTGTTTGTTAAAGGGCACAGAATCCTCCCAAGCTCTTCCTAAACCTCTGTTGAACAGCCCGATGTGTTCTAACTGGATTCAGGCTGTGCTTTGGTGCCTGCTGCAGCTCCAAGAGATTCCCAGCTCCGTGGTGTTCTTGGAGCAGCTGCTCAGCTTCTCTCCTCCATGGCCAATCCAGCAGGGAATGTTCATTCCTACCCGCCCTGACTGTCCCTCCCTCTGTCCCCAGCACTAGTCACGACACTGAACCCCGGAGGAGAACCGCTGGGGAGAACGCGCGGCTCTCGCCCCGCAAGGAGGAGTCCCTGAAGGAGAACTCCGAGGAGGAGGAGGAGAACGTGGTGGCCACTTGGAAGCCCTTCCTAGTGAATATCTGCATGTTCACTTTCCTCACGGCAGGAGCTTATCTCTGCTACAGGGTGTGTTTCCACTGACCCGTGGCCCCGAGGCGCCGCGGGAGCGCCGCTCCCGGCCCGTGCTCAGCCCCTCGGGGCCCCTCCAGGCAGGGCAGCCTTGGCTCAGAGCAGGTAGATTTAGGGGGAAAGGCCAGAACTTTGGGTAGGGCTAAACGAGAGAATTGATGCACTAGGGTTTTATCCAGCCCTGTGGTCCCAAGAACATAGTATTTGTAATCTCAGGGCCTTGAAATATTCAGGAGTAAGCAGAGAAAATGCCAAATAGTCTGTTTTCCTTTTTTTTTTTGTTTTCTTTTTTTTTTTTTTAACTGAATAATAGAATTACAACACATTGTTGTTTTTAGCCTTTTTAAAAAAGCCAGTTCATTTTCTTTTGTTTCAGAAAAACTAGGCACAAGTGAAACTTGCTTGTACTCTCCAAGTGTTGTAACCAAATACATGACTTACATTGACAAGTTCCCAAAAAAAGAAAAAGAAACCCACATACCTGAAGAATGTAAACTTTTGGAAGGGGAGGTGTGTTTGTGGTTGGTTTTTGGTTTGTTTTTTGTCTTTTTTTTTAACTTGCTTCATCTTTAAAGACTGAGTTGTGGGCAGTGCCTGTGGTATTGATATATTTAATCTTGGCATAACTGTTCTTAAAGAGCTGATTGTTTTACTTGTGTTGATAGAACCAGGCTTCTGCATTTGCTCAGGGTATCCCAACATGTCCAGCTCTTGGATTTTTTTCTTTTTTTTTTTTCTTTACTAAGTGTATCTCCTCATTGACTTTTGTTGCACTCTACTTGCACATATGCCTCTTTACATTGCACCATCCTTTCTAAAGCTGTTTTTACTTTTATATTCTGGGTTGGGAGAGGTCGAGGGGAGGGAGAGAAACAGGAAGGGAAATTCAACCAAACCATGTCCACCAGCAGTGGGGCCGTGCCCGTGGCCCGTGGAAGGACCAGTCCTTAAACCTCAGCATTTGGAATGTAAAATGCAGTTTCACTCTGCAGCTGCTCCCTCAGGCCCAGCGTGGCCCTGCTGAGGGAAGTGTTGGGGAGATCCAGAGCAATCCCTGCTGGGGCAGCTTCCCTGAGCCAGGAACAGGCCAGCAGGAGCCTGGGCTCTGAGCAAACCCCTGGTGCTGTTTGTTTATCCCCTGGTGATGGCAGCGTTGGTGTGTCCTGCTGTGTTCACAGCAGAGACCCCAGTCCTGGCTCAGCCCCGTGGGCTCCCACAGCACCAGGGCTCAGGGGTGAGGTGCTGCTGGGGGAGGGTGGGCTGTGTGGGGAGCACTGGCACTGGGAGGCAGCACTGCACCAAGCACCCAGTGCTGTCCCTCGGGGTAATACCAAATTATTACTAGTTTAAACAATAATAGCAAAGGTTGCTTTGCTTGTGTCATGGTGCAGAGGGCAGGAACAAACTCACTCCTGGGAGCTGTAGTGATTGAACTGCCCCATGACAGCTGATCTGCAGCAGTGTTACTGATTTGTTTTTATTTCTAAAGTCTTTCTAGATTTATAGCACTTAACCACCCTGAGTGCAGCCCTGGCTGTGGAGGAGCCCACGGGAGCCCCTCCACTCCATATTTATTTTTGCCAAGCTGGCTGTAGGTGTAGCTCTTCCTTCAGTGGTGAGTAGGTGAGGGGGTGGGTGGGGGTGGGAGTTACTTCTGTTCTGTGTTTTGTTAAGCTTGCATCAAGGGCTTTTCAAGAGTACAATAATAAATCCTCAGGTAGTACTGGGACTCAATCCTTTACCTGTGAGACTGTTGGTCAGACCAGTACTTGAAAGGAGGAATGTTGTAATCAGTCAATATTTAGTTATATTATTGGAAACAGGAAAAAATGAGTATAGAAAAATGGTAATATATAATGGCTCATCTGTGTATTTAAGATACATTCTGTGATTGCTTTGTCCCCACTGTTCTCTGCAGCGTGGGCAGGACCCTGCCCTGAGGCACCATTTGTACCCCTTTGTATTAAAGTGCATGTGAAGTCTGAAACACCACGTGCTTGAAAGGTGACAGAATTTATATTCCTGCTTCCTGATGTGCCCAAATGATATTTGCATGACCTGATCCTTAGTGGCTGTGGTTCAGAGGGTGTTGCTGAGTCTCTCTGTTCAGCACTGGACTGATTGGTGTTTATCAGAGCCCATGTACTCACCTAATCCTTGGCATGACTTCCCGTGGGATCCCGTGTGCTCCGTGTGCCCGGTGGTAGCATGTTCCTTTCAGCTGAGTGAGTGTAGTACAGACATTCCAGAGAGCTCAGGCAGCCCTGCCACACCTCCCCTGGCACTGGGACACCTGGGGAAGGAAACAAACCCAGCCCACCTCTGGACACCTTCCCAAGAGGGACTGTTTTAAATCTTAGGTATGGCGGGAAAACAAAGGATCAATCCTTCCTTTGGATACAGAGTTACTCAGTTACAAATGATTCTGCCCAAAGTTCCTCCAGGTGACAGAAGAGCTTTGAGCATCCTCTTGGTGCCTGTTTCTTCCCTGTGTTCCAGGCCTGGCTGAGCCTGTGTGGGACACAGTGACTGTGCCCAGAGCCCAGGGAGGTGTGGGCAGGGCTGGGACCCCTGAGCTGTGCCCATTTTGTTTGCTGTCCTGTACTGTCTGTGGTAGTTGGGGGGTGTATATACCGTAGCACAGTGGGGTGTTGGGTAACCTGTTCTTGGAAATGGACAAACATCCATGTTAGACTCGTTAGAAAGTTAGTGAGCTGCTCTGCTATCTGCCTTAAGCAAATATTTACTCATCAGGTCTTTCTTTTTTACAGATTGCCATAGAATAAACTTTTATAAAAAAAAATATGTAAAAACTCAACAAAAAAGCTGAATGTTTTGGTATAATACAGTTTCAGGTATCTTGTCTTTTGTGTAAGCCGCTGCTGGGCCTCCCAGGTTAGAGTACAACTGTACAGTTTTTCAATCTCCCATACAAGTTTTCAGTTCTCATTTTAGTTGTAACAATAAAACTCTTTTTTTAAAGAACTCCCTTGAATGTGTTATTGCTTCTGGGCTGGATCCATGGGCTCCTGCCTGACCCCCGTGCACATGGAGGCTGGGAGGGGTGGGTTTGTAGAGTAAAGGGGTTTAAATGTTACTGTGAAAACTTCCTGGAGGCAGAGCTCCAGTAAAGGAGTAGAGGATCCCCATCTCTCCCTGCCATCTCCCTGTCCCTGCTCTGGTTTTTCACGTTGAACAGTTAAATTTGAAGGTAAGAAGTGCAGGAGTTCAAGCACCCTGGTTGGTTTCTGCAGGAGCTGAGATGGGGCAGGAGCTGGTGCTGCCCCTGTTTGCAGCTGCAGCTGCACAGCCTGCTGTGTGAATTCCAGTACTTACCTTTGCTTTATATTTTTAAGGAAACCTACAACTGGAGAAGAGAGATCACCAAAGTGGGACAGGACAGGGCAGATCAGGGCCCTGTTCTTTGGGGGTTTAGTGCCTCTTACCTGTCCCCAGGGCTGCCAGCACAGCAGTAGGAAACACTCCCAGGAACTTGTCTCAAATGGTTTATTAGAACTTTAGAAAACAGTATGAAATCCAACAAATAAATACCAAATAGAAAAGTTTTATGTGTATATATATATATATAAATATGTACACACAAGCCCAATCCTTTCAAGTATTGCACCTGAAGCCAGGCTGCTCCCCAGGGTCACCCTGCCAGCCAGGGCTGGGTGGGGAGGACGAGTCTTGGTCTATCACTAAATTCAGAATTTTCAAAAAACAAACCTGTCCCTCCCTCAGTCAGACCTGCACATGGCAAATCCCCTGCAGCCCCTGCTGCTGAGCACACAACTCCCCTTCCAGAGCCTGGCAGGCCCTGCTGGACCTGGCCTGAGCTGCAACAATTACAAAGAAAGTGACTTAGGGAGTGCCAGGTTTTCCTTCTGCAGCTGAATTGCCCAAGCAAAGGAGTCCATCAAGAAATGGTGCTGGATACTGACAGGGCAGTTGATGGACTGGGAGAGTGATCATTTCTCTCCTTGGGGAATGCCAAATTAATAAATCACTTCCTGGGAAAAGAAATCATATTGGAGAGAGTTGGAGCTAATTCCAGCAAGATGGAGATTTTAACTCCAGTTAAGACCTGGCTCCACATTCTGAGAGATCCCAGTCTTCATTGTCCAGCACTTGGCATTGCATCATGTGCTGAGAGGCTGAGAAAATACATTCCAGGCTGCACCCTGGAGATCACAGAGTGTCCCCTTTGGAAATAAACCTGTCCTGGGGCAGGAGGCAGCAGGGACAGAGCAGAACAGAAGGAAACCACACAAAAGCAAACCCTCAGGTACCCGTGTGGCTGTGAGGACAATGGCATCCAGCTCCTCACATTCCACTGCTAAAACACTGTGATTTCAATCTCAGCCTCCTGAGCTGTTTCTCTGAGTTCACAGCAGATCCTGTCCATCTTCTCAAAGGCTTGTCGGCCCCGTTCCCCTGTGGAGAGAGAAAACAGCCCCTGCTGAGGGACAGGAGCACCCTGAGGAACCCTCTGGGACACTCCTGTCACAACCTTGCGTGGAAGGAAGGACTCAGGAATGACAAACATCCCTCAGGGAATGGTTTTCCAAAACCAGCTAGAGGCCACCATGGAAAATCAGACCTCCTGCAAAGATTTCCATGAGTAACAGTTTGGAGCAGCCCAGCTGGAAAACCTGTCATGCACGTGAGCCTGAGTGTTCTGTGGGGCAAGGCTGGACATCCCCAGAGCTGAGCCTGGCTCAGAGTGGGCTTTGGAAGAACAGAACAGGGAAATGGTTGTCTCCTGCATGACCTGGCCATGCTCTGGCTGCATTCCAGCTGTTGAGCCCCCCAGAAAAGCACAAATACTGGGCAGCAGGAGATGGGGAGCACTGATGTTTTATCAGGTCACCTCCACTGTCAGTCTGCTTGGATTCCAGTGAAGTAACAAGTAATGAACCAGCATAAAACCACCAGTCCTTATCTGTGAGCTTTTCAAAAGGTTCAGTGGTTCCTAAAGCACTTAATCCTTCAGGATCTCCCTGGTCTGGTTCTATGAACTCCATCAGGGGTCCTTGGCTGTTACGTGTGATGTAAAGTTTATCTTCATGGTATGAAACAGCTGTTCATGAAATATTTCCGTTGTCCTGGATGTGTTCAGGCTGAACTTGAGGCCCCTGCTGGTCCTGCACTATTTCAGGTGATTCTTTCAGACCATTTGAAAGCTGTACAAAAGCCTTACCAAAGGACAGGGTGGTTTCTCTGGCTGCATTCCTGACTTCCTCTGTTTCAGACTGGCACAGGTGGGCGACCTGCTCGATGCTCTCCACAGCCTGTTGGAGAAAAGAAGAACTTGCCTCAGCAGCTTTTTAGCAGCTTGGTGGGCACTTTCACAAAGCAAACACACACACACAACCCCGACATCCACCCTTGGGGCAGGCAGGCCCTGCAGCAGCAGAGCTGGGACTGCTCACCCTGAGGTTCTTCAGAGCCAGACATGCAGCCTGCTGCAGCCTTGCATCACAGTCGGATAAAACATCAGTGTAAAACAGGACAGCCTGGATGAAAACAGGGGAAAATAAAACAGAAAGAAGTGTGATCAAGCAACCAAACCCGAGTGACAGGAGTGGTTTTACCCCTGTGAAATGGAACAGGGCAGAGACAAATCCCCCGAGCATTGCTGTGTTTAGGGGCTTGTTCCCGGCTAGAACAAGGTGAGGAAAGCAGGCAATTCCAAGGGAAGCTTCTCAGGGTCCCCTCGCTGTCCCCTGCTCCCTGAACTCACGGCTGTCCCCGAGCTTCATGCTGTCCCCCAGCTCCCCGGTGTCCCGCTGTTCCCTGCTCCCCACTATACGCCAAGCTCCCCGGTGTCCCCCAGGCTCCCCGGTGTCCCCCAGGCTCCCCGGTGCTCACCCGTGCCCGGAGGTTGCCGCAGCCGCTGCCGCCGGCCCGGGCCAGGCATGCCGTGGCCGCTTTGCTCACTCGGTGGTTCTCGTCCAGCTGGAGCAGCCCGAGCAGCCGCAGCGTCCGCGGCAGCGGCTGCAGCCGGCTCAGCCTCTTCCCCTTCAGCCTCTTGAGCGTCTTCAGCCTCCCGGGACACTGCAGCTCCTCGATCAGCATCACTGCGGGGCAAGGAGCGGCCTCAACCCCCCAGCCCGCTGCTCTCGGCTGCTCTCCCGGCCGGGGACAGCCCGAGCTGAGCAGGAGCAGAACAGGACGAGCCCTCTGCCCTCCCTGCCTTGTCTCCTGTCGCTGTCACTGTCCCCGTGCCCGGCCTGGGACAGCAGAGCAGTGTCAGCCCCCCTCCACGAGTCCTCTGCATCAACACAAGCCTGGAGATGCAGCCAATATCAGCACTATTTTTAAATAATTCTTTTCTAATGTAGAGAAATTTCTGAAGTACTTTCACAGGTCGGACAACACTCCAGTGAGGCACTGGCTTCCTCAGCCTACAAAATGCACCTCAGTAACCTCAGCAATTTTATTGCTCTTTTCTGTGCCTGAGCCCAGCTACAGCAGTGACCCCAAGCCACAGACTGCCCTCAGTCCTTGGGGTCAGCTGGAGGCTGCTCCTTGTGTCTGCTGCAGCTTCAGAATATCCAAAAAACCTCACTTTTCAGGGCACTTAAGCCCATCCTTCGCAGGGGGTTTGTTTGCACATGCTCAGATATGGGAGTCAAGCACGCTTTTCCTGTCCTGATTAAAACTCCGCGGCCGTAAGGGGAATAAAAATGGAAACAAGTTGTCAGTGCAGGGGCTGGGCTGTTTCCTGCTCCGGAGCCGTGTCTGGAGCAGGAGCCTGGAGGGCAGCAGCCCTGCGGGAAGAGCCGAGCTCTGCCCTCACCTTCCTTAGCCAGCTTTGCCAGGTGTTTCTCCAGGCTGCCGACCTGGTGCCTCTCCAGGTAACGATAGAACTGGAACAAAGTCACCGGCTCCGTCTGCAGGGGTGAGGAGGGGAGGAGCCCCTCACAGGTGAGGATCTGCTCCAGCAGCCTCTGCAGCACTGCGGGGACAGAAGGGAGGAGGACAGACAGAAAACAGCAGGTTGGTGACGTGGAAGCTGCTGGCAGCAGCCAGAGGTTTGGCTTTGGGGTTGTTTAACTGCACAGGGATGGTTTTCAGCACTGCACTGCAATGAAATCAGCGTGGCCTGGTGCTCATGTACCTGTCTCCAGGTGACTGGGGTACTTCTCCTTCACTTTCAGCATCATTGTGTATTTCAGGGCGTGACGGAACCTTTCTGCTGAGGTCACCAAGATGCTGCTGCCAGGCTCTGCAAGATCACTCCAGATTTTCAGATATTGCTTCTTCTTCTTAGTCTTCTGAATAACTGAAACCCAACATTTTAAAAAGTCAGCGAGCTCTGACAGATTTGGGATTTTACATGAGAAATCAGGCAGCAGATGGCCTGTCTGGACATGGAGCAGCATTAAATTGTATTTGCATTGGAGATGGTTTTGTTAAAAACAGGACATTTGCTGCCCAAATGTTCACACCTGCCAGCACTGATCTCCCCACGCTTGGGCTGAGCTCCTGAACTGCCACCAGCAGCTCTTCTGCCTCTCATTGTTCCCTTCATCCAGCACCTGAGCCAGTTCCAGCAGAACATTCTGGGAGTTTAAGTGGTTGCACTTCTGTCAGCCAAGGAGACATGGCCGAGGGTTTTAGGGATTCTGCCTCGTGCTCCTTGCCCAGGGCAGAGCTCTGGGCACTCTCAAACTCTTCACAAGGGCAGGTGCAGCAATAAATACCTGTGTCTCCTCACTGGGACCCTTCACCCCTCACTTTTACCTCCAGGACACTGAGCTCCTGCATTTCTGACTCCCATACTTCCCTGTCACACTGTGCCCTGCTCCAGGGAACACTTTATTCAGTTTATTCTCACATCCTCCAGGATAAAATCCGCCCGCAAATGCTTCCAACTAAAATTTGCATTCTTGCTGCTGTATTTACCAAGATGAGAACAAAAGCTTTCCAAGCCTCTCACTGTGCTTTATCATTTTGTCATGTCCAACAGCCAGTGGAGGAATCCGGTGGTGGGAAGACCTGAGGTAGAATTCTGAGCCCACCAAACTGTTCTGGCAAGTGGGCACAGAATTTGGGCTGTTTGCTTACCAAGGGAAAACACAGATATAAAAGAGGGTTTTATTAAGGGTGCTCTGCTGCTCTTTGACTGCAAACTCCACCATCCACAACATCCCTGTTTAACACAGGCCAGTTCAGCTACTCTGAGACCAACTCCTCCAATTTTTTTCCTTATGTGTAGAAGAAAAAATGGACCAAAGAATGAGCCCTGGTTTTTTTCTAAGAATCCACTAAAAGAGCTGATTTAATGATGTCAGTGTTTGCAAGGGATTTAAATTAAACCCAGGCTCTGGGGAGGCTGGAGCAGACACTCCAGGGGTGCCCCTCTCCCATCTCTGCATGCCTTGCAGTGAGGCAGGTTACTCACTTTTGTCAACAGACAGATCCAGGACATCCCCCAGGACTCGTGTCTGCTCTGACACTTCCTCCAAAATGCTCTCCTGGACCACCCGGGCTACATTTGGTGTCCTGAGTTTCTGAAATGCAACAGACAGAACTCAGGAGCTGAAACAAGGGCAGGATCAAGCTCCAGATAAATGAGGATTTGTTCCTTAGAATCCAACCTTTAAGACAAGTGAGAAAAGCCCTCTGCTCTCAGAATGCCCCTTGCCCATCAGACACCACAGCTGCTCCCTGTTGCAGCAGTTTTTCACTCATCAAACATTGCCCAAGCCAAGCCTGTGCACTTGCAGGCTGCTTTGGGCACAGAGCTATTGCTTAGAGCTGCAGCAAACCCCAGAGGCTGAGGGGAGGCAGCAGAGTTTTGTGTGCCATGTTCTGTGTGGACACACGTGTTCACTGCATTAATGCACCCCATTTCCATTCTGACTCTCTCTGCTGTTATAAAACAAACAAAACAAATCAAATCCTCCTGTAATCAGAATCAGCAGTGCCAGCCAGTGCCCTGGAAAGCCCCAGGCTGCTCTGTACCTGCAGGAGACCTTTGCACAGCCTCAGGTGTGTTATCAGCAGCGTGTCCAGGTTGTCATCCCCAGTGGTGACATCTTGTGCTTCTGCTCTGGTGTCACAGCTCAGGGACTGGAGCCCATTGCCATTGTATGTGCTGGTGGGATGAGGGAAAAGAGAGTTAGAAGTCTCATCACTAAACAGAATTGAAGATTCTCCACAGAGAGCTGTGGAAGAAACCAGGTGGCATTGAACAGAAAGCAGCATTTTCTTCAGTTGCATTTATAACAGTCTCTAAACCCACGGGGAGAGCTTTCTGCCCTGGGTCTGACACCCCAGCTGTTCCCCAGCCCAGAGTGGCTGTTGTGGGCCTCCCTTTGCCTGTCCCCACCAGGAGCTGCAGCACAAACCTGACACTGCCTGTCCTGATGCTCCCAAACAAGGACAGCTCGTCAGCGCTGCAGTCCGCGTTCAGGAAATCAAAACTCTCCAGCACTGTCTCCACCATTAAACTCTCCATGGAGGAATGTTTGTGAAGTGTCTTTAGCTGTTGATGAAAAGGAAGCACAAATACAGTTATTTGGACTTGGCCAGCCATTTTGCAGTTGTTCTTTGCTGTAATAATAAATCACTTTGCTTTTCTGATTTCATTCTTAACACCTCAGGGAAGTCTGTTCTTGGTGCAGCACTGTGACATCTAAATAATGCTGCTAGTTAAATTCAAAACGTGTTTCAATATTTCAATCTCTGTAGATTCCCCATGCCTGCTCAGGCTGGTGAGGGCTGATATTCTCTGCATCCTCTGTCACTAGCAGATTTTCACTCTTTCATTCCCTGTTTCAGAGCTCAAAGCACCAACTTTGGGGGGCTGTTGCATTCCAGCACAGCCCCCGAGAGATCCATATCAATGGTGAATTTCCTGGGGCCACCTCCTTTGTCCCCATTGGAAAGGCTGCTCTGAGGGTACTTGGTTTGGGTTTTAAACTCGGTTTTTCCAGGGGTTTCACTGGAGCAGGAGGCCAGGCAGTTGTGTTATCACCAGTTCTGACTCCAGCCTGGCTGCCCTCCCCAGCCCTGGTGTTCTGCTCCCAAACCTGCGCTCCAGCCCCTCCTGCCCTTCCCCAGGACCTTCCTGTGAGGAAAGGAGAGCCCAGCACAGTGACCTGGCAGGCAGAGGGGGAACGGGCGGGGTTTGCTGGGCTGCTGCGGCCACCTCCAGCTACACCAGGCTGGAAAAACACCCCGAGACTCGAAGGGAAGCCAAAGGCTGAGGGGCAGACACAGAGCACAGGTTCTGTGCTCAAGCTCGGAGCTCCTTCCCTGGTCTCTTCCCTGGTTCCTTCCCCATCCCCGATTCCTTCCCTGGTTTCCTTCCCCCTCCTCTCTCCCTCCCCCGTTCATT
>VXBB01014461.1:2435-15659 GCA_013399915.1 Illadopsis cleaveri
GCCTGTGGGCGGGGCTGCAGCTCCTCGCCCCGGCTCACACACCCCTCGGCTGTAAACGGCAGGTGAGGGGGCACCCGGCTCACCCCAACCCCAGCCCACAGTGAGCAGAACTAAAGGCCTGGCTGTATGTGCAATTTTGGGCAACCACTGCTCAGCAGCCCGGGGCTGAGCAGGATCCCTGGGATAGGATGGGATGGGATGTTGCACACCGGTGGTCGCGGTGCTGGCAGGGAGGGAGGAGGGAGCTTGGGGTCACACCAGGGGGTCACTGCCCTCCCATCCCAGGGAGTGCAGAGCTGCTGTGACCCTGCCAGTGGCATCAGCCCCATGGTCAGCCTGTGATGTACAGCTTGGCATTGCACTCACATGGCTCAAGGGGGTTCTCAGGACCCTCAAGAGCTGCTCCCCAGGCAGTCACGAGCTCCTGGCTGCTGGGAGCCCCAAGGCCACTATCCAAGGGACATCTCAGCCTGGTTAAGCAGCACACACAGCTGATGTGGGGATGGAGGAAAGTGTCACCAGCAGATTGGGACGGGAATGACTGGGATGCTGGGGGTTGGGATGGTGTGATTCTATGATGGTGGGATGTTGCTCCCTTCCTGCTCCTTTCAGCACACAACTAGTAATTTAACCTGCTCCAGAGCCTGTTTCTAAAGGTAAAGGTGGCCAGGTTTGGGGTGTGCAGGGCAGACCTGGCCCCAGCAGCGCCGCAGGTGGGTGTGGGTTTGGTCTCTGCTCTCCAGCTGAAGCCCTGCAGAGCACAGGAGGCGGGGGCTGCCTGGCCTGGCCCCTCAGTCCGTTTTCCACACCTTGTTGAGGAATTTGACCACCTCATCGTAGATGATGAAGACGATGGCCACGTCAAGACACACACGGCCCAAGCGAGGCACTGTACCCTTGTAAAACCTGCCAGGGATAGAGAGGGTGCCGTGGGGCTGGGTCCCCTCACAGCCCCTTCCCTGCCCATCTGCCCCACCAGCCACCCCCAGTGCAGAGCTTACGCCAGAGGCCCTTCGTGTTTCATGATCTGGTAGGCGCAGTCCCAGGTGTTCTTGTACTTGTGCGCTTCCAGCCCCTGTGGGAAGGGAAAAGCAGAGTCAGAGCCCAGAGCCAGGGTTGCATCTGGAGGATTTTGGAGGGGAGGCAGAGAGCTGGGGGTATGCCATAAGGAACTGATCTCTCTCCACTGCTGCAGGACATCAGACCTCACAGGGATGTCCCCACCTCCACGCAAACACTCCCTGTAGCTCAGGAGCAATCCCAGACATCTCCCAAACCAAACCTCGCAGGCATCGTGTGCCTGCTCCAGGGACTGCATGGAACAGCTCCCAGGCAGTGAGCGCCCCCAGGCTGCTGCACACAGAGCAGTCCCACACCGGGCCCCAGCACTGTACCTGCATCCTGGTCTTCACCACATCCAAGGGGGTGTTGCCAAAGACACTCGCAGCTCCAGCAATGGCTCCAAACACCCCTGTTATGAAGGGGTTCATGGCCTTGTTGGGATTGTCCCCTGGGAAGGAAGAGAAGTTGAGGGCAGAGTGGTGGTGGGATTCCCATGTACATTCCCAAGGGAGCCTGCAAGGAAGGTCCCAGGTCTGGCTGCTTGTTGTCAGGGTGCAGTGCTGAGGTGGGGACTGTCCAGGAGCACCTGCCCCACACAGCCCATGCTGCACCACAGGGCTCAGGATGGGTGTGAAAGTGATGCTCCAGCACCAGGACCCATCAGCCCCACAAGCTGGTGCCACCCCACCCTGGTATTCATTTTCCTCCAAAGTGACTGAGCCATGAGAAACAGAGGGTGTGTGGATGGAAAAACCATCCCAGCTCCCAAGGGTTGGGGAGCTACAGGCACAGCAAGGGTGGCGTGGGGAGGCCAAGGGCACCGTACCTTTGTACCAGTTCCTGAGGGAGGTCATGACAAAGAAGCGGATGGCCTGGTTTGATCCTTGCTTGAGGACAGTTGCGGTTAAACCCTGGTAGGTCCCCCTCAGTCCTGCAAGAAGAGGGTGTTGGAGGGGAGACCAGCCTCAAGTGGCAGAGAAAAATCTCCCCAGGCCACCTGTCCCAGCCTGTCCCCATAGCATGGCAGTACTCAGGGAGTCAGGGTGCCACTTTCCTGGGACTCACCCTGTTCCCGAACGATCTCCCGGACGCCATGGAAGAAACCACGGTATTTGGGGTTGGGAGAGGTCTGGTCATGGATAAACTTCACCTACAAGGAGATGATGCACTTGTCCTCCTGGCTGAGGTAATGCAGATGTGATGGCCCCAAGGACTGTTGGCCACCGCCTGCCTTGTTCCAGGGACAGTCCCAAGACCAGAGCTGACCCATGCAGCCAGGCAGCTCTGGGAGACATCACGAGGGAAACCTGTGCCCAAACCTGGGAAACTGGCACTGCAAGCAGCCATGTGGGGCTTACACTCATAAAATGGGTGACAAGATGGTTCCTGGGTGTGGGGCTCCTCCCTGGAGTGGGGAAGGGGCCAGGGCCACCTGACTTGACATCCACAGGGCTTGCCAGCATCAGATCCTCCCCTACAAAACTGTCTTGGGCAAACACATGCAGCCCTCAGGTCTCCAAAAGTTGGGCATCCCTGGGTTTTGCCCCCTCCCAGCCCAGCCCAGCCCAGCGAGGAGTGCCAAGGCAGGAGACAGTGGCAGCCACACCCACCCACCTTCACAGTCTCCATGGGGCAGACCACGGCCACAGCCTCAGCCACGCCAGCTCCCAGCCCGCAGATGAGGCCCCGCGTGCTGTCCAGCCGCCCCTGCTCATCTCTCATCTGGTTGCTGAGGAACTCGAACATCCCGAACCTGCAAAGGAGCCACTGGTCCAACCCCTGGGCACCCAGATGGGGTCTGCACCCCCCTGGCTCTGGGTGTGTCTGCAGGAGCAGCTGCACACCCTGTGACAGGACCCTCCCTGCCTGGGAAACCCCATGGCTTTGGGAAAATGCCAATGGAAACACCGAAGGCAAAGCCACCCCGTTGTTTGCTGCTGTTGGGGGCTCTCCCCCCACTCACCCCTTGCCATGGAGGCACGTACCTGACAGCAGCCTTGGGGATGGAGCCGTACAGCAGCGAGCTGAGCCCCCGATACAGCCCCCGGATGCCATGGTCACGGACAGTCTGCTTCACACAGTCCCCTGTGGCAGAGCACAGCGGGGCTGCTGTCACCCACCACGCCAAGGACCACCCAACACCGCCCTGCCAGCACTAGCCAGGCTCCCCAGGAGCCCCAAACCCAGAGAGGGGCTGCTCACCAATGCCCTTGTAGCGGGGAGGGTTTGCCTTCTCATCCAGCTGCAGCTGTGTCTTCACGTACTCGGTAGGGAATGTGATGCAGATCTCGATCCCTCCAGCCAGGCCACCTACATGGGAGAGGAAGGGACACTGAGGCAGGAGCAGCATTGTGCCCGTTCAGTGGCACATGACTGCTCTCAGCTCCATGACGGCTGAGCCTGGGACCTCTGGCAGCCACGTCTGGGCTGGGACACAATATCCCTGTCCTCACCAAAACCCCGAGGACTCCACACAGCAGCAGGACCCTGTGCCAGCCTGGTGCCTTGCATGGGCAGTGATGCAAGGGCTGTTGAGGAGACTGGGCAAAGGGGTGGGAAAACAGGGCAAAACTTTGCACCCATGGCTGCCTATTTGGTGTGTTGTCCCTCAAAGGCACCTCTGCCCCTCTGGAGCCTCACAGCTCCAGGTGAGCTGCCAGCACTGGGATGTACAAACCCGGTGGTGCTGTGGCAGGCCCAGCACCACCCCACACCAGCAGGAGCCCATCTGCAGAGCTGGCTGTGCCGGCAGGAAGCACAATTACCATCAAGCCTGTCTGGCTGCCCTGGGCTCCCACGGTGGTGGCTGCTGGGCACTGATTACACCGGTTGCAGCCTTTCCTGATGGCCTGGGCAGGGATCAGCCCTGGGCAGCCCTGGCAAAGGATGCTGGCTCTCAGCTCTGGGGCTCCCCTCAGCATGGCTGGAGCCCTTGCAGCTGGACCCAGCTGTGCTGGGCTCAACCCATCCGGCCAGGATGGATCACAGAGCGTTTCCTCACATCAAAGCGTGGCCAGGTCCCGCCCAGCAGCAGGAGCCCTTTGTGCTGGCACCAGGAGGAAGCACAGGGCTGAGCTCCCTCAGGTCGCACAGAGCCAACCTTGCTCAGCCCAGGACAGGGCACAGGGCACTGTCACTGGGGTCAACACCACTCTGAGCACCCCTGAGGATCTCCCTGCTCCTTGCCCAGGGAAGGTGAATCATGCTGCAGCCCCCAGGCTGGGGCACAGCGTGTGGTCAGGTGGGCTGCCAGTTCCCAGTCCCCTGTACAGCCTCCAGTGGTTCCTCCAGCCTGGCCATGTCCTGGGTGTGACTCAGCAGGTCTGTGGCTCCCACTGTCAGGCTTGCAGTCCCACCACGGCCCAGGAGACACCCCAGCAAGGAACACACTGCCTCTGTAGAAGAGGCTGGGACTGGGTGAGTGGTTGTTATCCTGCTCTGCAGTGAAGCACAGGCTGGTGCCTCGTGGCACAGCTCTGCTTATCAGCACCCCCATGACGGGATGCTGATAGGGGACACCACAGCCCATGGCTGCTCCCTGTGACAACAGCAGGCAGCACCAACCCCTTGGACCAGCAGACTTTCTCACAAAGTCCTATTTTTTCTGCACGGCCTCCATGTATGTAATAGACCTCTCTGGTGTTGCCAGCTTCCCCCTGTCAGTGCCACTGGCAACTGGCATTCTGGGAAGCACTGCTGCTTCCTCTCAGCCCAGTCCTTCTAGAGGAAAAGCAGCCTCCCCACATTCCTTCCAGCTGCTGAGCAGCACCCATCTTAAAACAGCCTTATGCTGGCTTTTCCCTCCAGGCACAAAAAGCACCAGGCTGCACCGTCTTACCCCAGGGAGCCAAGAAGTCAGGCCAGCCTCAACACAGCTGGGGCAATGCAAAACTCAGCTTCGGGCTCAAAGAGCATCCCACTCCTCCCAGTGGCACGGCACGGATGGGGACACCGTGACACTGAGTACCCAAGGCAGGACACAACAGCCCAGCCGGGCAGCATCCCGGCTCCGTGGGGACAAGGCCTGAGGCCAGCCCAGCTCTGCCACAGCAAACAAAGGCTCCTTGTTTCCCACAGTGTTCCCAGGGGGGCTGGAGCTGCCCAGCCCAGCCCAGCCCAGGCAGGCGCTTCTCAGGAGGCGGGGCTGGGTGACCATTGCCAGCCCTGACGCCTCCGCAGCACCCGCTGCTCTGGGGGCATGGCAGGAAGACACAGGGCCAGCTCACTGCACTGCAGCCAGCAAACAGCTCCCCTGGGGCATCACAGCAGGACAGCCACCATCCCCAGGGCCCCCAGAGCACCCCTGCTGTCCCCTCCACCCTCTCCTGCCCTTAGTGTGTTCGTCAGAGTGGCAGACACTGCAGACACTGCCGGTCCCATGGCAGGGGGCTGGCCAAACACTAATTTCTCCTGCGAAGACAAACAACTCCTGCAGGAGCAGCTGGCAGGCCCCAGAGAGCAGCTCGATGAGGAGCAATGTCCTCCAGATGGGTGCAACAGTCCCCAAAAAGCTGAGCACCAGCTGACACCTCTCCACACTGCCACACACCACTGTGCCACCAGCCTCACGCCACCACGGCCACATCAACGCCCCAGGTGCTGCCAAGGCCACTTCCCTCCCTCCTACACTGCAGAACTGAAGTGCTGGACATTTTAAGCACCATAAATATTTGTTCTCTCTCAGTCCCCCAGCACCAGCTCCTGCCCCAGCACACCCAGGAGCCAGACAGCAGGGAACCACCCAGGACAAGCAGCAGTCCAGGGGCAACCAGCACCTCAGCTCATGGCAGCCACACCAAATGCTACAGGGAGAGATGCTGCACCTCCTGCAACCTGCTCACAACCTCAGCAGTCACACTTGCATGCAGGGGAGGCAGAGGCTCTGCCCAGCATCCCACAGGCAAAGCCATCCAGAGGAGCCCAGCAAAGGAACAGCACGTTGTTCTTGGGAACTGGCAGCCTCTGGGGCAATGAGGCTGCCCTAGCCAAGGATGAAGGAACAGGGCACCCATGCTGCCAGGTCCCCTCCCTATTCCCCAGTGTTGTTCTGGCCTCAAATCCCATGGGAAGGTGCACAGAGCAGAGAGTCTGGACACACTCCATGACTTGTGGCAATTTTAATCCATTTTCTTTTGCCCACAGAAAGACAGGGTGGCACAGGCCACCTGCCCTGCAGCCCTCTGGAAGCAAGACTCATCAGAGGTCATGCTCTGCTGTCATCTCCTCTCCCCACACAGTTTTACCCCAGCAGAAAGAAACCTCATTCTATGCAAATAAATCACTCCACTGCCCACGAGCAGCAGCTTTGTCCAATCCCCTCCCTCTCCAGGGCTGCAGGGACTTTGCAACCTGTTTACCCGGACTTTAAACAGCAGCTCCAGCTCTTGCAACACCGCGGTGTCAGCAGGAACAGCAGCACTCAGGAGGTGAAAGAGCACGCGAGGCAGCTGAGATGCTGGGCCAAGGCTCTGGCTGTTCGCTGGATGCAGCAGAGCCAGAGGAGAGGGAACGTCCTTCAGGGAAGGTCGCTCTGCCCGGGCCCAGGGAAGCTGCCCCCGGCAGGGGGATCCCACTCGCAGCACCAGGAATGGCTCCCTGCCTGCAGCAAGCCTGCAAGTGTTTCAGCTGTCAGCTATCCTGGTATTGCAGGCTCAGCGGGAAGGGAGAGAAGGGAAAAATGCCCTGGCATAGTTTTTACAGAAAAAGTTTAGCCCTCCCCGGCGGAGAGGCCCCAGGAGGCCATCCTTTGATGACACGCCTGCAGCCCTTGGGCACGGCTGAGGAGTGCTGGCAGGAGGGATAAGAGGGTTTTTTGGGGACAGTGGGAGGGTGTTGCCTCTGCAAAGCTCACACAACAGTGATGGCATCAGCGCACACAGGTTCAGCTTCACACACCGTTCATGAGCAGCTTCTGGGACACCACTGACCACCCCGACCCAGGGACCCCAGCTCCACACCCAGGGCAGTGCTGAAGGCAGAAGGATGCAGCTGTGGTGGGGAAGACAAGCAGAGCCCCAGGACTGACACAAACCAAGGCTGCGCAGCCAGGACTGGCACTGTCACCCCCTGCAAACTCCTACCCAGAGGCAAGTGCCTCAATGAACACACTCTGCCCTGTCTGGGAGCAACAGAGGGGGAGGAGGTGGCACTGGCCCCTCTGCCACTCCTGCAAGTGGCTGTGCCTGCAAAAGCATCCTGCTCCTGCAGAGTGATGGAGCAGCAGGTGTCTGTGCAGCTCTGATGAGAAGTGGGCACCTGGGGAGCAATTTCAGTCTCTCCATTTTAAGAGTAGTTTCACATGCTGACATACCAGCACCTGATTTCCATATAAAAAGCACCTTTTAACTTCAGATTCGTTAGGATCCTTTCAGGCCAGAGGGAATTATTCCTAAGAGTCCGGAAGCAAAGCAGAAGAGCTCTCCCAGGGCCCATCGCTGAAGTTTCTCAGTTCTGTTAGCTGGGCAGCTCAGGATGGTGGGAAGGCACAAACAGGCTCTCAGTGGAAGCTGAGCCCTCAGTTCCCCATTTTGGGGGCTCCCAGCCCACGTGCAGAAGGTGCAGCTGGATGTCAGAGCAGCTGACCATGTGAGCAACTGACCATGTGAGCAGCTGACATGGATCACACACTATGGGCACGGGGTGCAATCCTGCCCAACTCCTGGGTGCTGTTCTTACAGTGTGCAGCACTCTCACAAGGGGACTTGGTGCCCTTTCCCATCAGCCAATATAGCTTTTGGAGATGGGGAAATAGGAGTAAAAAAACCCCAAGAACCAAAGACCATCAGGCTGCTACGAGCCAGCAAGGCAGCAATACCCACCAGCAGCTTGTGACAGGTCTCTGCAGCCCAGACTGCCGCCTGCTCCCCACACCGAGGGACCAACCCCCCCGGCAGCCATCCAGGCTGCTCTTCACCCATCCATTGCCGTGGAGCAATCCTGCCCTGCCTGCCTGCGGCGGGGAAACGGGTTTAACAGCTCCGCCCGCCCACCACTGGCAATCTTGCGAAACCCGGGAGCAGGCAGGAGCCTCGCTGGGGCCGCAGCTCTCCAGGACAGCTCTCGGCACAGCTCCAGCACTGCTGTCCTCCCTCCGGCACGGACAGTCCTTCACCAGCATCCGCAGCCACATCCTTCTGGAAAACCACCACGGGGGCAGCTCTGCCACCAAAAGTCTGACTCAGTGCTGAGATGGGGAAGGCTGCTTCCCCAAACCAGAAGTTTACTGCCAGAAGTTTACCTGTGTTTTGGTTAGAAGGGAAAAAACTTGTCCTGCAACAGGTCAGGAGGCTCAGAGGGTGTCTGTCCCTGCTGGGGTTAGGGAGGTCTCCTGTCTGACAGGGGCAAGGCCAGTGGGGAGCACAGGGGTTCGGCAGAAAACACACACTCACTGCTGTTTGGGGAGTGTGCTACAGGCAGGCTGGCGACAGTGTGACCCCGCCAGGGATACAGGATAGCAAACATGAGAGGTGCCCCTCTGTACCCTGTGCCACGGTGGGTAAACAGCCCCGTGCAAACAGTGCTGCAGATAACGCTACAGATGGGATGAAATCATTTGTCCTGAATCTTACTGGAACTGTCCTGTTTGAACAGGCTGTCCTTTCACAACTCACCCATTCTTCGCCTCTTTGCATTTATTTCTTAATATGACAATTAATCATTATTACATTTCAAACTCCTCAGCTGTGAGTATGATGGCAGAAGCCATTTCCCTGTGCTTGCAGTGACAGCATCCTCTGCCTTTGGTGTCCATTCCACCTTTGGGGACTGCCAAGTTCTTTGTCCTGCTCAAGTCACCTTCTTCCCCATTGCCCTGCACGCCTCAAGGCCCCAGGTTTGTCGCCATGAGCTGCCTCCTGGTCATCCCACCACTCAGCTTGATCACCAACTTTTCAAGTGTCAAAAACTCTCTTAGGACATGCATCAGGGAGCTGATGTCAGAGCCCAGGGCTGTTGGATGACTCTTCCAGCACAGCCCTGTAGCTGGATGAAGGAGCCACTGCCAGAACTGAGACTTCCCTGGGGACAGGCTCTGATCTCCCAGCCCCCAGCACAGGGAAGTGACTGCTGTCACCAAGCACTGGAGCACAGGGTGAGAGAAGAGATGGCCAAAAATCAATCCCTGCTGTCAAGAGATGACCTGAGACCTCAGGGCACAAGCAGGAGCAGGGAGGCTGCATTGGCATGCACCACACAGGGCTGTCAGAGCTGAGGGATGCTGCAACATCCCCAAGCTGTCAGCTCACGGTGCTCATCGTCTGGGGAAGACGGATGACTCCTTCCGATCATTTACATCAGCCCAGAGAAAATGGTTGCCTGCAGAATGTCAAGCAGAGCATCAGGCATGTGAAAATCTCAGAAACTCACATTTCAGAGCCCAGGGTTAACCCCAGCTCATACAGAATCCATTCAGACCAAAGGGACACCCCAGTGTGGTTTCCTGGTGCTGGGGCTGACATCCTCCTCCCACTAGAAGCCTTGGGGCTATTGTGGTTTTTCTGTGCAGTCCATGAGGGCTCCCAGGCAGCCAGGGACTCATTCAAGGCTGGCATGGTCCTTGTGCCCCCCTCCCCAAACAGATGACAGCCAGAGGAGGCAACTGCAGGAGAAACCACAGCCAGGAGTGATGCACTGAGGGCCAGCAGACCTGGCAGGACTGGTTCCCTCTATGCTCACCAGTCTTTCCCCTGGCTGTGCTTAGCCTTCACCCGGCTCAGCATGAAGGGGGAAACATCCCCCACTCTGCTGTGAGCACCAGGCATTTATCTCAAAATCAGGGAGTGTGCTGGACCACAGCCATTCACAGCATCACAATCTCCCTCACATTCTCTCCTGAGAGCAAAGGCCCTGAAAATCCAGATGGACTTGGGACTTTTGGGAACGGAGACCTGCTCTGCAAGAGGCAAGTCTCAGTTTTCACACCCAGTGCCCAACTCCTCTCCTCTGCAGGTACAGCATTCCCTAAGAAAGATAATATCAAGGATTAACAAAGAAGAGGAAACTGAAGCTGCAACTCCCGCTTTGTTTGGGAGCCTGGGCTCCCTTGCTGAATCCTGCTTCATGTCCTACCCTCTCTTCAGGCCCTTCTTTCTCCCTGAATCCCTGTCCCTGCCCATGCTCCCCCTAGGACCCTGGTGCACATCACTGCCATTTGCCAGTGGTACCCAACACCAGGGTAGCAGCCACAACCCCTGTGTGCTCTTTCCAAATCCAGCATTGTGTAGGACAACATCCAGGCGTCCTGCCTCCCTGGCCAGGCAGGATTAGGTGTAGGTAGAAACAGCAACTGTGCAACAGCCCCCGGGTGAGCAGAGATACCATGCAGAGAGCAAGGCAGCTGGGAGCCTCTCCGTGGGAGGGAGCAGACCCCAGGATTTAAAGCTGGCTAAAAACAGAATAAGGCTGTACTTAACTCTGGTAAGGGCAGACAGAGCCTTTCATCAAATGAGCACTACTAACCACGAGCAAAGCTCTCAAGAGGAGGGCAGGGGCGTGAGGGTTTGCCTGCAAATGGCAAAGACCTTTTGTGCTGGGCTGGAAATAGCCTACACTGCAGGCTGACTTGAGCTGATCCAATGTGGCATCCAAAAATCCAGCAAAGGAGCACTCTCAGGAATCCCAGAGGTGATTGATGACTGTCCCACCAGCATTCCTGTCTCACCACTTAACTGCCTTTATTTCAAGCTCCCACTGGAGCGTGGCCCTGTGCTGGGAGCACGGTAGACCAGCAGCACCCAACCCTTCAGGATGCGGGTGGGAGGGACAGGAGTCTGGTGGGCTGTTTGGAAACCACAGCATAAAATGGAAAAGCTGGCTATGGGAGGCTGGAGACAGGGCTGGGCTCCTGGCCTGCCTGCTAACAGGTTGTTACCCAGCAGAAAAGGCCGAGCTGCCTTCATGTGCTCAGGCCACACACGGCCACAGCAGCAGCACTGTCACTGCAAGGTGAAGTGCTGCCTTGGCACACAACAGCTGCTTGGACAAAGGAGAGCCCATTAGCAAATTAATTTTTAACCTTGTGTTTTGTCTGTTGCGACAACTGAAGGAGAAGAGCTCTTGGCAGAAAGAGCTTGACTTGCATCTCTTCAGAAGAGAGCCAACCCCAGCCTGTTGAGGTCTGGGCAGCCGAGGGAGCTGTGCCTCCCTGGCAGAGGATCCCAATCACACACAGGGTCTGGGAGCAGATATGCACCCAGGGTGGGATGATGGCTTATATTTAACTCCACCAGCACAGGCACAGCAGGAATGTTCCATCTTAATACCTCCAGCTCTCCAGAACATGGAGCTTTGAAGCACATACCCCTTGTTGTGCAGACAGATGTCAGATGAGAAACTCTGAGGGCATCAGCAAACCCCTTAAAGTCAGCAGAGACAGCCACAAACAGCACTGCATCCCTCAGCGAGGGGCAGGAGAGCTGAGCAGACCAGGGTACAGGGAGTTAACAGCAGCTTTCTCCCATTTCTGTGGTTCTCTAATACAATTAGATGCCACAGAGGCTTGGCTGGACTTCTGCCCATTAACCAATTACTCTGATTACAGCCTGTGAGGAGAAGACCAGCATCTCAATAGGGTTTTTCTTCTACCTCTACAGCTTCAAGTAAGCCCAGAAGGCCCCTCCACACAGGTGAACATGCAGCTTTGTGCTGTATTGCCCAGCCTGGCACCTGGCAAAGGCCACAAGCACCATGTCCCTTCCTTTTCATCGAGACAGCTTCCAGGCATACCCACAGCAACTCTTCAGGCCGGGGAGAGCAGAGCAAGTCTGCTGCAACCTTTCTCACAGGAGGCTGATTCTGGTAAGCTGATGTTCCTGATTACAGATCTACACAAGATCTAGGAAAGTATCCTGGTACATTGGTCCAGGCAGTGACAACCTGATGCATTCATTGTACATGGACAGCAAGTTGAGAAAGACTGGGAAGGATGGACAAGAAGGAAACATCCTGTCCTTCCCATCCTAAAATTGGATTAAATCCTATTTAAAAGACCTTTAAGACAAGAGGCCCGAAAAAACCAACCCATTTTGAGGTGGGGCAGCAGAGAGGGGCACAGAGCTCAGGACGAGCCTGGTCTCGCCGAAGGGTTCACTTGAGCAATAAAGCACCCTCTCGTCGGAGGCTGGCTACTCGTTGTGCCCCAGCCCTTAGGCCAGGCAGCCCAGTGATAGCACAGTCCCCTCCCGGAGACGTGACCCTGGGAGGCCTCGGCACCCTGTGCACGCTCCAGCGGCGGCATCCACCTCCGGCAGTTCTCCCGGTGCTGCGGGGGAGGCCGCCCGCCGGGGCGGGGGCACGGCCGGTGGGCAGAGCCGGAGCGGCCGCGGCTCCGCTCCCCGTGCGGGCACAGCCCCGCTGCTTCCCGGTCCTGCTACTGGAGGCTGGAGCTCTGTCCTTGGAGGGGAGCAGGGAGTTGGACAGACAAACAAAGGCACAATCGTAGGAGGGGGAATTGGCTGGAAAGCACAAAAGCTCTAAACATGCCAATCATGTCGAGGCTGCGATGGCTCATTTCAAAACAAAGACGCTAATCTCCACTCTGGGAATTGTCCTGCGACTGGCAGGAGAAACCAGGGAGCTAATGAACAGCTACAAAGGAGTTTAACAAGCCTGCGACTGTCTTGGACTCCATTCAGCTCAGAGCTCGAAACAGCCACAAGCAGGAGGCAGACCGTTAACTCTGCCGTTACTGCTGCACTCCGAGACTGTTTTTATCCCATGGAAGTGGTCAGAACTGGACACGAAAACACGCCCAGATCCATAGGGACTGATGCTCAGGCACAAAGGAGGGACCAAGCAGCCTTTAGAGGAGCACTATCAGCGCAGCCCGTGGGACACAGCTGGGGCAGGGACAATCGACTGCTGCCGCTTCAGCCCTGTCCCGTAACACCCGCGGGGGAGCATGTGGGGCCCTTGTTGCCATCAGCCTCTCCCATCAGTTCCGCTCCCTCCTGCTGAACCCCGCTGTACCCGCGAGTGTCGCTCGCCCCGCGTCATGTCCGAGCCCACCAGCACCTTCCCGGCTGGACCAGCGGGTGCAGAAACAGCCTGGCAAGACGCTGGGTTCTCCGCGAACAGCGGGAGCTCCGGAGCCAGCGTCCACGCTCGGGATGCAGCTGCGGGAGCTCTTTGCCTGTAGCCGAAGGGAAACCCCGGTCCAGCGGGATC
>VXBB01014461.1:17464-56217 GCA_013399915.1 Illadopsis cleaveri
CCAGTGCAAGCGGAAGAGAAACAAAAACATTCTCAAAGTAAAAGGCTGCTGTGAGTGCAATGACACTCCGGGCTTAGCCAGAGTTGGTTGGTGTTTTTGTTGGTGTTGTTGTTGGTGGGTTTGTTTGTTTGTCTTTTGTTCTAGTTTGGTTTTTGATTTTTTTTAGGGGGGGTGGGTGTATTGCCTACTGCTCCTCAATAATTGGGCTGTGCAAATTGCACCAGGATGTGTTTTTGTTTTATCTGCAGAGGAAAACTGCCTTGCTCTAGTTTATATTCAAAAGCTGTATTTACAGGATGCAAGGAAAGAAACCAACATTGTTTCCGTTTCCATCCAGAATTTCGCAGAAACCAGGGAACACTGGAGCTGTACTCCAGGACTGTGGTCTCCCTTACATGTAGAGCAGCCACATTACTCAAAAGAATGATCATTTTGTGCAAGAAGTCACCTCCAGCTATGCATAAAACATACTCCAGTCCAGACTTGCTCTCTGTGTGCCTTGTGACGTGGTTTTTACTTAATGAGGCCCAGCAATCCAGCAGCTGCCAGCCCCATCCAAAAGCTCACTCTGCAGCTACACAGCCTTGGCTTCGTGGCTGAACCACCGGCAGAAACACCCTTTGAGAAACTGAAGCACCTTTATTCTGCCAGGGTTAAAAGCAAACATACTTGCATTGCAGAACTCACCCCCAGGTGAGATCAGAACTGTATGTGGTTTCACAACAGAGTTAAAATAGGCACAGAGTGGTCTCATGCCAAGTCTAAGGCCCCCCCCCTCCTCTAACACAGGGAAATAAAGGAGGGGGAGGTATTAACATGTGAAGGGAAAGAAGAAACAGTCTTAGTCCCAGTCACAAATGCAGAGCAGCTACTCATGTTCAGGTTAGCATTATTAGAATGGTAAAGATAAGATAAATACTTTCAAACATGGCAAACAAACAAATGCCTTTGCATTTCTGATTAACCTCTGCAGCTCCTCATACCTTTCCATCAAATTATCATGGCTTTTACATCTGCCTGCAGACATGTACAGCCTGTGCTGTGAGGGCATGATTACCTTCACAACAAACACTGGTTCTTACAGATTCACCAATCATCAAGGCCTGTTCACAGCCTCATCCTGGCCAAGAAAATACCACACCAAATGCTTAATTTGCATCAGCCTCAATGGGATTCACAGCAGTGCTTACCTTGCTGAACAGGGAAAGGATTATTTATATTTAATCACATGGAGATTGCAAGCCATCTGCAAGGACCTGACCTCCAAGAAGCTGCTAACACCTTTTGTCAGCAGAAAGCCTGAAGGAGAAACAGTGGAACAAGATAAACAATCCCTGAAATACCAGGGGCTGGAAGAGGATGTTTTAAATCCCATTACTTATGTGAAAGTAAATACTTGACCAGGCTCACAGGGTCAAGAGCATCTCCTAAGAAATGCATGGTCAAAGCATAGAAGAGCAACTACTGTTACGGACACGACATCAAACCCACTATGTTATTGCTCTCGCTTCAGGAGTTTTCATGGAAACAACCCTCTGACAATCTGAACTCATTTCCCTTGCTGGTGCCTGGTGCTTGTTGCTGCTGGCATACAAAGACACAAGAATTGTGAAATACGTAGTCAGGTGCTACTGCAGCCTGTGTGCCTCATGGCACCTCTCCAGGCCCTAATAATCAGAATTAAAGAGAGCTGCTGAAAATGAAAGCAACTTCCACAATTTATTTTTTCAAACACAAACAGCAATTGCATACAGGGTTTTCTGGATCCTCGGAAACACATGCTTACATGATGACACTTAGTTCCAACTTATTCCTGCCTTGCCCCTCCCTAAAATGATTATTATTACTTTTATTTAATTGGCACTAGACAGCACACCGTGGTTTCAGAGACCATGAGCGGTCAGTATGGGGCTCATAACTTCCTATTATATATCCTGAGATCAGAGAACCTCTTCATTTCACTGAATTAATAAATGTATTTTCACAATTGTTACAACTCATCCACTACTACAAACCTTTTCATGCATTATTAATCCCCAATTACTTGCGGTCTTATGATAAAATAAGAAAACTCATTTTCTCTCAGGTTGCCTATCAAGACCAAACAATTCCTTTATGCAAAACAGATCATGCACATAACTGGCTTCAAGAAGTGAAAATACTACAGATTTGAGTCAACATTTCCCCAGCTTTGAAGTGTGTGCAGCAGGTACTACTGTGACTATAAGAAAGATGATGCTATTCCAAGCAACGAACATGATTCCCACTTGAGCACACATGCAGAAAGAGCTCCTGTTGCTGCTCAAGATTATTCACTGAGATTACCAGGACTGAGCATCTTGTGAGCACCACAGAAGTCCCTGTTATACTCAGATCTGTGTGGGTCTGACTCATCTCAGGAGAGAGTCAAGTCCGTGTTCCATGTACACAGTCTGTGTACCATTATCATTCTGCTACCTGGCCATGGTCGTGAATCCCTCACAGCACGATGTATTACTCAATAAAGCAACTCCAGCTGACAAACTATCAGCAGTTGATGAGGCCATTTCCCCACCCCGTAAGTGGAAAAAAAAGTACCTTACAAAAGGAGAGCAGTTCAAAGATTTATTAAGCACCGTTTCCCACCCAAACTCACTTCTAGCTCCCCATCTGGATAACCAGTGCTTGGGGAATTTGTGCTCTGCATAATATTGGAGAACTTAATGCTGTGGAAAACAACATACCAGAAGACTTTGTAATACCTTCCTTTCATAACCACTGGGGGGAAAGGAGAAATGGAGATTTTTAGGCAAGCAAATTTTATAATCTTGATTAAAAACACACCAGACCAAAAAAAAAAAAATCTTGAGTCATTGAACCACACAGGAAATGCATAACTGAATAAGTTCAGAACCTGACTCGATTTTTAAATTCTGACACATAAAAAACAGGACTTTACTGACTGTATTTCAAATTCATATTAAGCTTAAAAGCTGTCAACTTTATATTAGCTTGGAAGAAAACGGATGTTGTTGCCTTTTTGAAAGATTGCAAAGGCTGCAGACAAACTGAAATACATAACTATGCTAAGAATTTAGCAGTGTTTTATTAGTACAACATGAGTCAGGATCTGTCATTCTTGTTTGGAAAGGTGCCCACAGAAAATGGACAGTATTGGAAAATGAAAAAGCTAAATTAGACAAACTCTCTGGAGGCTGGACACCTGCTGAAGTAGGAGATGGTGCACAATAATGACTCCAGATCCATTAAACTGGACTGGTGCACCAGCAGGTTGCTATAGCAAGGCTCATTCACTTGGCAAACCACAACCTAATTACACACGACTGTCACAAAGTACTCTGGTGTCGTCAAGCATTTTTCAGCCTTATGTCCTTATCTGGAAACAAATGAGATTGAAGCAGTCTTGGGGTACTCTGTAAAACAAAAAAGGAAATAAAGTCCGCTTGGAACCAAGTGCAAAGCCAAACCATTACAGCAGAACAGAAGGGGCCCAAAAAGATTGCAAGAAGCTTTACAGATGAGAAATAACACTGTCATAAGTTAATACATACACTTGATAAACTGCTTGTTACAAGAACCTGGCACATACAGTACTACCTGTCCCAAGATTTGCAAGAGTTCTCAGCTCATTTTTTTTTTCAGCAGATTGAGCAACTGTCATGCTGATTCAGTCCCACTAGGAATTTCTCAGAGGCCAAGTCCTTGCCTGCCAATTAGGATATCACACATCCGAGCATAAGCATTCATTACAAGCAGTTGACAGTCAGCTTTGCCAAAGTACTAAAGTTACTCACACTTATTTAAGTGGGCATCTGACAAGGTTTGTTTGTCAGTTTTAGTGTTCAAAAAACCAAGGAAGTTTCTTAGGCATCTGAGTAACTGCTGCTGGATTTGCTTAGGGGGGAAAAAAAAAATGTTCCTTGTTTTCCACAGCCCAATTAAGGATCCATGTTGTGCTCTAAGTGCCACCACTCAGCGCTGCAGCTGCTAAAAGACTATTAAATCAGAATTAGGTTTGACCCTGCAGTTACTACTGTCTCTACTGTATCATGCCTATTATTTGCACAAGCTTCAACATACATCATCTGCCTAGAATCTGTTTTTTAAGAAGCTAAGTTACTTCAAATAATTTCTTTCTGCTACGCTACCATTTAATGATAGAGTCCTAAAAAGGGGGAAGGAAAATGAAAGTCTCATAAAATTCCACACCATTGCATGAAATAAGAAACAGGACTTACCCCAGTGATGCATTCCTCCTGAATTCCCCTTGTGAATTGCTTGTCTTCTCTGATGCCCGATCTGTATGTGCCCAAAGTCTGACAGACCAGGGACGATTCCCCTGAGGTCTGACAAATAGCAAGAGCCATCACACAGGAGGAGATCCATACTCTGTTTCTCACAGGGAAAGCATGAGGCAGTAAAAGCTCATGTGTAGTCTCAAGTAAGTTACCCTCTGACATAAGCCTGGAAGTTGGTCTCCAAATGCTGGACACTGCAGCAGGTTCTGCATGTGCAGATCATTCTACAGGACAGCACCAGTCCTGTGTCCCTGGGGTGGGAATTAGCAAGAAGCTTAAAGAAGATTCTCTGCAAAACAATCTTATCCAAGTTTTCAAAAACTTGGACATTACAAATTCATGAAATGAAGTAAATTCTTCACCTAACCTCGGAAAGAGGGGTTATTTCCTGCTGTGAATGACTTCAGTTTCAGAGAAGCAGTGAGGTACCTTGGTATACAAGAGTTTGTTCCACATTTTAGGTACACCTGCACTGTATTGGCAGGGAGTCTGTTTTGAATGCATGTTAGAATGCAAGATCACAAAATTTATAAAAGCCATTTTACTCAGCAAGAGCTTAAATACCAGGAGAGCAACTAAAGCAAGACTGCTGATCAGAGCTGGCAGCTTTGCTTTCCTTGAGAGCTCAGTCACTCCTGTAATTAGATTTCTAGACTGAGGCTATTAAGGATCCCCAGGCTACCTTCAATTCTCTACAGTCAGGAGCTGTTCCAGTATTTGATCTAGCACTTCACTGTGTTTCACCATCAGCTTGCACTTGCTGTTATAAAGTCAGAGCCCATTTTTAAGTTGCCAGGATGGAAAGTCCTACAGTCATACTAATCCCAGAGCTGGTCTTCAATTCCAGCTGACTTACCTCAGTTTATTTCAACTGACAAGGAACTGGCTACAAAATAGAAGTACTATTTCCCTGGAAAATGGCAAGCTACCTGACTAATTCCTGCAATGAGTAAGTCTGGACAGAGTGGAGATTTACCTGAACTCATTAGCTGCTCAGCATTTCAAGCTGAGCTGTGAGTGCTGACCAGTACAAAGTTGAGGTTAGTATGTTACAGCAACACTTGGGCATTCTGGCATCCATCAGGAAGGAGGAACTGCATCCCTTTACCACAGCTGTCAGTGTAGTAACCAAGAAAAAAACATACTCATTAGAGCTGTACCAAAGCACAATCTGCTGTTACTGATTCCCCAACCCTGACAATCTCCCCTGGTTTACATTTAAAGGTGTTTTGCCCTGTTCCAAGTGGGACCCAGTATGAAAGGGTGCAGCTTACCAAAAGCACTGCTATACTCATGTACCTCAGCAGAGAAGACTCTCATTGCAGAACCTCCCTCCACAGAGGACTGAAGCTCTCCCAGCTCAGTGAATGAAAGCATAACAACATGTGACTGCCTCCCGCAGCATGCCCTCTCCATGTGACAGTGTATGCTGATGTGTCTTGGTGAAGAGACCACAACTCCCTTTAAGTTGTTTACTAGGCCTTCCCTGTAACGTGCCTTGGCACAAGTCTCCGTTTTCCTGCCTGGCATTCTCAGTTGTCAGATTAAGAAACCTGATGCTATGAGTGGTAGTGTATTACTACCAGCCAGTCCCCACACCCAAGACAGTAAGACTAGAATCACACAGTGGATACTGCAGTTTTACATTTATAATTGGACTTTTATAATATTCAAGATTAGCACAAGATTCATAACCATAAATTATACATTGTTATCTAAGTACATAAAACGTTAATGATACATGTATTTGAAGTGGCACAAAGTAATAATACATCCCTGTTGGCATTCTCAAAGGAAGAGGTGGGTGATGGACACGCTGTTGATCCAACTGCAGCATAGCAGAACTGAGTCAGTGCACCCTGGTCACGCAGGTGGTGCTGACTCTGCCCACCAGACAGGGTCAGAACACGGTGTGGCAGGAAGCCAATGCCAGAATCAGTTAAAGGTGCAAATAAAAAGTCAGGATTATGGCCCTCCATACTGCCTCAATACGGTAGCAGTGTGTCCCCCTCCCCAACCCTGACGCTGTGCTCTTGCATCTCCAGTGCTTTGGCAGCCCATGCACACTCCTGTGTTCTCTTGCCACACACAGCTGAGGTTTGTTTTAGTACCATTTAACGTCAATAAGTAACATGCTCTCTTCTTGTTAAACAAAAAGGATCTGGGAAGTGTTTGCTCTCTGGCATGAGAAGATTTATTTTCTTCAAGTCTCAGATCTACTCCAGAAAACAGAGAACAGACCCCAACAGTATTGAACCCCAACGGCATTGAACTCCAACAGCATTATTGTCCAGAAAAGGAAACTTTCCCAATATTCCTCTAAACATTCAGAGCACAAATATTAGAAAAGCCCATTTTCTTTTGCACATAAGAATGCAAATAAAATGGGGTGGTCAGACGTACAAGCTTTCAACAATTCATTATTAAAGAGATCTTTCCTTGAATTGTTAACAACCCTGCTACTTCAGTAGCTTCAGCTAAAGCTTTAACAACTTGGTGCCAGGCAATTTCCCAGCTGCCTTCAATGGGCTTTTCAAAAGAAAGAAAATTATGCTCTCTTCCCCCTGGCCTCAAGTAGTTATTGCTATATGAGTTAGTGAAATAGTGCCTTAACTTCAGACAAGAGTCTCACAATGTCATTAACAAAAGCTGCCTTTCAGAGGTTGAAATGTAACCGGACAATAATCAATAAATAACAGTAACAGGCATCCTGCTGAAGTCTCCTCACTGAGCTGGGCAGCAAGTGTGTTCAGCCAACAGAAGGTCATCTGTGCCTTGTACACTTCTTGGAGAAGTTAAAAAGGGACGGGAAGGAAGAGAACAGAGACAGTGAAGGTCTGTCAGAGAGCTAGTTACATATTGAAACCATAAACAGGCGGCTGGGTGAATCCTGGTGCTGTGTATCCATATGGGAAGTTTGCCTGGGGAGGTACTGCACTGGGGCCTGCTGTTAACATCAACTGCTGGCCTAGAAAAGCATGAGACAAAAAGAAAGTTAGTTTAAGATACCAAGCTTCCCTAATGCTAGTTGTACTGTGTGATAAGACTATTAGGATTTAGCTAAAAATCAGCCCCTGTGCAAGCACACACCAGCAAGTCACACTATTCCCCAACATGTGCCATGGAGTGGGCACCCATGCCATCTGCTCTTGCTACCGGGAAGCTACAAAGAGCAAGGCAGGACTCAGAGGAAATATGAGTATCAATTGATCTTGAGGTGATAATAAACACGGCTTGTTTTGAAGAGACCATACTGAAAGCCAAACTGGCATTATTTAACCCATGCGTGGTCAGTTCTAAAGAATAAAGCAATTCAAGCAAATAGTTAGGTCTGTTAGGTCTCACAGTCTGGAGGGTGCTGCAAAAGGTCTGAACACACCTTGACAGATTTGTTTTCATGACTAGGACCACACATGCCTCATGCATCTGTTAAATTCAGGTTAACATTTATATCAGACAGTGAACCAGTCACATCCTTCCCTTACCAGCCACTTCTAGGTGCTTGAATGCCTCTTCAGAAGGGCTTCTAAAATAGCATCACACTTGAAGACAGCCATGGTGTTTTGGCTGCACATGTCTTAAAATGAGTGAGCTAGAAAACCAGTCTGCCTTTCTACTTGGAAGAGCAGAAAGCAGACACATTCCTCAGACAAGAATAAGAAGAGGAATTTTCATGCTCTGTAAGTTATTCCTGGGGTTGGCAACACCCTGGTATCCCCTGTCCTATTACCATACTGAAACATGATTCCTAAAGTAGAGATCTGAGCCATGTAAGAGGAGCAATACTTTAATCTGAAGAGTAGAAGTACTGTAAGAGTGAGATGTCACTTCAACAACTTATGCAGTTCATAGAGCAGAGACAACCATTTCAATTACTATCTAGTTGAAACCAATTTTCTTGGATCCAACATGATCATGTAAGCTGCCTCCACAAAGAGTAACAACAGGTAATCAATTAAAACCTACCAAATACTATTGGAGTGGGTTCAGTTACTTGTTCCTCTTCTTTTCTTAGGCTTTCAGAAGCATCAAGTTTATCCACCTACATTGAAGTGAACAGGAGATTTATGAAGGCCTTGTGTAGGAACTGCACCATTGTGTGAAGCTTTTCATGCCTGGTACTTCAGCTATCAAGTGCTCCTTTTTAGTCCAAGTTGAAGACTACTGACATCTGCCTATTCCCAGCAAGCTCTGTTGTAAAATTGACTTCCCAATTCTTTTAGGTGTATTGCAACAAACAGCAGCTCTCAAATGCAGATGAGGTACTCATTACCTTCAAAGGAAGCATTTTTTGGGACCCTAGTCACTGCTAACTATGACCCACTACTCAAACCCAACAGTGACCATCATCTCAAATGGGCCTAACCTACATTTACCTATTAACCTGCAATTCCTCTCCCCTTCAGTGACACCTCACAGATATTTGCAAATATTCCAGGCCCATGAAGTTTGATCTCATCTAGGACTACAGCCTAACCTGGCTGCAAGGTACTGTTTTAACCATATTGGTATTCACAGAGACTTCTTCTAGGGGAAACTCTAGAACCATCATGGGAAGTGGTCTAGTAGCATCAGCTTTATACAGATCTCAGTGCTGTGCCACATAAAGCTCTGTTAATGCTAAACCAATTTGTGGAAGTGCTATAGTAATGCAGGAGCCCTAAACACAACTTTGATTGTGGGTATGGAAAGCAATCTGAAGAGCAACAGTACTCTCCTCCTCAGGTTTAACAAGTTTTATCTTCCAGAAGAGAACCAGAGACTGAAGACTACAAAGTCTAAAAGTCACACAGCTTCAAATCCTGGTACAGGCAGTACTAACATCCTGGGCAAATGTCTATTTAGCCCAATGTTGTATTTCAGCTGTTCCTCATCCTCCTTTCCCACTGCAAGAATCACATCTGCTCTGAGAACGGCTTCAGGAGGGGTCACTGTTACACTTCAGAGATGTTATCCAGATACAGTGTTTAACAGTTTCTGCAACTGAAGTTTGCAACTCAAATTGACAACTTGAGTGGCAGCAGGTCTTTTACTGGTTCATCTACAGCTGTTAGCCTAAGCTCTCCAGTGTAACACTAAATATCCAAATGACTACGGATCAAAGCAACTGACAGCTACCCATTTCCAGCTCCCCTGCCCTGCTCTGTTTATCCCCGGACTCGGCTCTCTGGGGTTTGCCTTTCCCTGGCGCTGTCCCACAGTGGCTCTGGCCAGCAGCGCAGTGCTGCCCTCAGCTGGCAAACAGCAGGAATGCCGAGAGCAGCCATCCCCCTCAAGGGATGAGCAGCCCTGGGAAAGCCAGATCACGTCTGCTCTGCTGCCTAGAACTGGTTCAAAAGATTTCCAGGTGAGTGTCATTACACTCCGTGTGCCTGACCCTTTCTGGGACAGAGGATATTCTGTGTTTTACCATTTTTTTATGCAGGAAAGACAGGTAAGTTCTGGAAGATGTACACACCCCACTGAAACTAGTCTATTCTTCTGTGTTTCTGAAGTTAGTTACATGACAATTTTAGACATACCACATTTATAAAGCCCATTCTCCAATTCCATGTTTTGCAGTTAATTCAACAGACTAAATTAGTTTCACTGTAAACCACTTTCACCATGCAGATTTTTCTTTTGGGAAGTTATCCCATATTTAGTACACATGATTACTTGTAAATCCAACCAGCAGTTTAAAATAAATGATTTTAGACCTAAACCTCACATGGAAGAGTTCAGGTAAACTTGCATGGCAAGTTTCTCCTGAGTGAAATATGAGGAGAGGAGATGTTTAAGATCTGTGCAAGTACCATCATCATACCAACAGGCAAGAAGTTTACAGAAGCTTCATGGTACTATTCAAACTCACCACGATGCCTGAATTATTGCACACTTTGATAATTTACAGTGTAATTTATCCTTGGAACACATCCTGTTACATGGCAACTGCTTTTCTTTATGAACAGCATCCTCTATGCCACAAAATACCCAATATAGTGAAAAGGAGCTTAAGGCAAAGCCCTCCTCAAGCACTTGTTTTTTTTTCCCATGAAGAGGAGAAAAGTCTGGTTGGATTTTCAAGTTGCTTGTGAATAGTTATCCTTTTAGCATTAGAAAGTGAACAGGAAATGAGTTAGAGCTAGATTACACTGCTCTTCTGGCAGAAGCTACAGCTAGATTCCTGTAAAAGAAACCTAGGATATTGAGGGACACAAATGAACACAGAGAGTTTGAAATCAGAGTGTCACCTTATAGAACAGTCCATCAACCTGCAAGAAAATTCAGAGGGGAATACTTAACATGACTTATTAGAAACAACCTGAAACAGTCACTTTTATATTGCTCATTTTAATGAAGTTCTTCACTGTGATGTCCTATGCAATCCCACAGCCTTCCAAGCCAGAATCTTAGCTTGGTGTCTTAGAGCTGTTTGAGACAAGCATTTCAGTACCTCACGTGATCAGAATCTCTCTTCCCTCAGTTGAGGACCAGCTCTTGGTATCAGTATTGTACAACCAGACTATGCATCTAAAGTTCTGTTTTCCATTAAAAAAAAACCAAACACCTTCATAGAAGTCTGCTTCTATGGCTGATACAGGAAAAATATGCACTATTAGTTACTCAAAAACCCTATGCTCTTTTTACTCTAGGAAATAAGGGGACTTTACTTTCATAGTTACACAAAGATAAAAGGGATACATGTGTTGTCCTCACCAAGTTTTCAGTTCATTAGCTACAGTGCTGCTGTGAGAAGCACAGTTGCTTATATCTACTGCTAAAAGCAGAAGTTTAACTAGACCTCTTCAAGTGCCAAGGCTTCTATTTATAAACTTTGCTAGCTAGCCTGGAGTGATGAAACCTACAGAACTTCAAGAAGACTTCCTCTATGAGGAATGGTATTATTCCAAATATATGCAAAGAGCTCTGGTTTACACAATGCTAACCATACAGCAGACTGTAGTCTTAGCTTTTTAGCCTATGCAATACTCACTTTGGTAAGGTATTCTCTCATCACTTGGATGAAATAAGGCATTGCAAAGTCCATGATGTTATGTCTCCATGCCAACTCAAGGACTACATCTGGGTGCAGCAAGTCATAGCATGTGAAAAGGCAGGCTGCAAAGCACTCCTGCTTGCCTTCTTCCAAGAACCACTGGAGCAGCTTCTCAGCCAGCTCTGCATCTTTGGACTCTGCAGCATACTGCATAGCATCCTACAGAAGAGAAAAACAACATCTTACATCCATGTTATTGCTAGCAAGATAAGCTGGGTATTTGACATATCATGAAGTCAGTCTTTAACAACACCAGGTGTGCTCTGTAGGAGGTAAGATACCACACACAACAACTCTGAGGCAAGCCAGATAGTTTATTAACATCATCCAACAGGTTTCCTACAGACTATTGAAAAAATTGGCCAGTAAAACTCACTACAGGCTTTAAGAGCATACCAGCATAATTGCATTTCATCTGTACCCTTAAAAGAGCCTGTGACTTGAGTTCTGTGGAGAATGTTCCATACTGATACATGTACAGATGCTACTGATTGACAGAGACAGATCCTCAGACACAGAACAACCTTATGAAACTAGATTTAAGACATTTGAAATTGCAGCCACTTCTGCTCTCAGAGTCTTTTCTTCAAGTGAAGGACTCCTAATTAAAACTCCAGACTTGAAACTAACAAACTTTCAGTATCCAGGAGATTTCTGCAGTGTCATTTACTCACCTTATACAGACGGTCTTTCTTGCACAGCTCCACACTCTGTTTCCAGCGGTTGTTACCCTTGTACAAGTACGCTGCAATACGCCTAAATTCAATTAGTTCATGCTTTTCCAGACGCTGAGCCAACGTTATGTTATCAAAGTTGTCATAGGCATCAATGGAAGCTCTCAAACCCTGTTTGGGAGAGAGTTGTTACACATGCTTCCAGATGGCAGCAGGTGAGGAGTAGAGAAGCAGCTAAGCACAGTGCACAAGTGTTTCAGTTCTGCCCCCTGGATGTTGATACTACGGCTACACCTGATTTACCTCAGTGTTTCATGCACCTCTCCAAAGGATATTTTCTAACAAAGCAAGATGTTGACTTGGTCATACTGGCTCCAGACAGAAGAGCTAGTTACCATTAAGAGACAAAGCATGTCTTCAAACAGCAGCCAATGAGGCCAGAAGCAAATTTATTCACAGAAGTGCTGCCCACTGAGTACACACCTGATACTGACCTTTGTGAGGTCTGTTCTGAGAAAAACATCTGTGGCACCTGCTTTTTTGCAAATCATTGATGCCTCAAGACTTCTGCCTGGTAAGGGCCTGACTGCACGCCCTCTCTCTGTTGCACTGGAGAAGTGTTATCTTCTACTCAAGGACATGACTGTGTCAGCAGCTTTTTTGTCAGAGGATCATCCCTCAGGCTTAGCAATCTGTTTTTTGGGGCTCACCTGGAAATCTTCCTCTTCTGTTAAAAGGTTGTTTAGAGCTTCGTTAACTCCTTTGTTGTTGTGGTTCTGGACTGAACGCAGATAAGGCTTTACTAGAAGTAGCTGATTAACCTGGAAAGAAGATGTTTCCAGTACAAGATTAAGTATAGCAATCCTGACACTGCACTCTCCTGAAACAGGTTCCTATTTGTTATTACAAGAGTTTGTGCTTATTGTTAAAACCCTTCAGACAAGGTATCTTGTACTGCCAGGAGTAAAATAAAGCAGTCTCCAAGGCCAGTTACACAACTCTTCCTGCATTTCCACTATCAAGCCAGGACTGGGCTGCTTCTTGGTTCTTTATACTGGAGGCAAAGCTACTCAACAGACGTCAACTCTCTTTTCCAGCCAGAGCCTGGAGTATCTTAACTTGAGCAATAGGACTTTTGTTGACCTATGCTCTCCCAAACTCACCTTTGAGAAAAAATTTACCGTCCTGGTGTGATCCAGTCGTGGAGATAATACAAGCAGGAGATCATTGATCAGCAGAGGTTTGTAGTCTAAGTAGAACTGCAAGGCTTTGTAGTACAGCTCCACATTTGCCACCTGCATGATCAGACACTAGTCAGTACTTCAAACAGAAGTAAGCTTAAGGTGCTTAGTTCAGACCACTTAACTCAGGACAAAGTTTATGTGACTCCTGTTATGAAACAACAGCTTCAGTTTCCTTCTAGAGGTCAGAAGTCTTACACTTATGCAGAATTCTTATTCAATCTTCTGATTGCTTCTTGTACCATCTGCTTCTAGACAGTGAAATCACAGGCTACCAGGACGTTACAAATCAATTCTAATCCCCTAAAGAGGTCTGGCACAGGTAGCCCACTACAGTTAATATAACCATTTCTCAACTTCTGAAGCCAGTGAAGACTGTAGCCTTAAAAAGTCTTTAAATTGTTTCCTTGAAACCCCCAAGAGAAGTAAGAGTGTACTCAGTCTTAAATCTTATTTAAACTATTTCTCGATTTGCTATTCTCTGCTGTACTCATGGGACTGCCCACCCCATTTCTCACACTGAAACAGCTGGAAACATATGCAGAAATCTTTCAAGAACAGTTACAGCCTCAGACTAGAACAGCAGTCAGCTCAAAGGTGTTAAGGAGTTAGGCCTCTTGCTTGTGACCTATGATCCTGCACAGCCTCTGAAAACATTCTGTGCTAGCTGCTGCCACTCAACAGAATGTGCTGCACAGCAGAAAAGAAATAGTGTAAGATCAGATTAATTCTTTGTGTTAAACTGATTTGAAGTTGTTTAAAGTACAGCAGAAAAACTGAGTAGTAGCTTAAGCAAACTGTTTTCTAAACAGCAGTTCTGTTGTGCATGTCTGTCTCTGCTGTGAAAGAAGCTTTCAGCACTTTGCTTCAGTTACCAAGTTACTTACCTTGGCAATTATGTCTTTAAACTGGCCTTCTTTCCAGGCATCAGTGGGATGATTCATCATAGTAATTATTGCATTGTCATACTCCTCGTACTTGTCATAGAGGAATACAAGTTCTGCCCAGAGATGAGCCTGTTCTGCAGCTCTGAGCACCTAATAAAACAAACAAAAAAATGCACCAGCTTTGATTCGCTGGCAGCTTCCCACCTTCACTTGCAGCTACTTTACTGCATACCTTTGGAATATTAACTCTAGACCAGAAAAGCTCCAGATGTTCCCTCATTTTCTGAGGCTTGAATTTGGAGTATAAGATGGCAAGTTCAGTAAACATTCCCATGTGAGCACGCTCTAGGCCCAAAGCAGCTTCCAAAAGGGCAATCAGTTCTTCAAAGTAGCCACGATCCTGGATGTTAGGAAAATAAGGATTAATAAAGCTTGCTAAAATACATATTTTCTTAAATACAACATGCTTTGATTTTCTCTCCATCAAAAGTGCTTAGATTTTTGATTCTAATGAGGCAAGAGAATTATAAAAGACATGATGGAAACGACTACTTCTCAATTTACTACAGAAAAAAATGCATGCCTCCACTAAGAAATGAAGATAGAGGAAAAAATGAATTTAAATATTAGCCCCCAGGGTATTTTTTTTTCTGTGACCACTTTATTAGCAGATAAAAGTACACAGTACAAGTCTTCTAGAATATTAACAATTACCTGATAGTAACTGATCAGCTCCTCAAGTTCATCAGCATGGATGACTATGTGTAAGCCACAGATCTGTGCCAAGCGGAATTCTTTTCCATCCACACAGGCAAAGCAGACCTGTCATTAGGTCAGGAAACAGTTAACAGGACAAAGCTTTACCAAATTTGAGGTTACTAAGTTCCAAATAAGTATTTCCATAATACTTGTTCTAGAATTAAAATCTACTCCATCCCACAAGTTTAAGTTACCTCCTTCCAAGTCCTTGTGCTATTGGCTTTGCGGCCACTGTCCACTGCAGCCTGGTACTCTCCAAGGTGCACCAAGGTAGAAGCCAGGCGAGCAAAGTTGGATACATTGTTATAGAGAAGTTTTGCAGCTTCATACATCCCCTCTTCGTAACAGCGATCACCAACCTGAATGAGGAGCCCAAGGTAAACAAGGGTAGCAGCAAGAACGAGGGGTCAGCTAAGCAACAGGTCACACTTGGAAACTGGATCAAGACATACCTGTTGTATATGGGCATTATTAGGGCCACTAATGAACTCCTCCAGTTCTGACAGACGATTAGTTTTTGCCAAAGCAAAAATGAGTTCTGTCTCTACATAAGACTCTCTCGCCTTCTTCCTGGCCATCTGTAAGAACTTGACTAGGTCCTCCCAATTATCTGGAAGAGAGCAGAGATACGTAAGGTCCTGTGTTTAGTCATTCTGTATTGTTTACCTTGCCCACCTTAGGGACAATTTTCACTAGCAGGTTCCAGGCCCTCTACCATGATAATAAGCCATTTGGACTTGAGTTATGGAATTCCCTGTCAACACCAAGTCACCTTCAGGTAGGACTGGACTTCTTGCTACTGTTCTGCAATCCAGCTGGCAAGCAACTCTGCCACATAAAGCTAAATAAATACATTATACTTAGTGATATTTTAGATAATGGTCCAAATTACCGCCACAAAGAGGTCTATGTTTGGTGTAGCAAAACAGACAACCTTGTTAACCAGAATCTCACTTAACATTGACTCATCCATTCCATGTACTAACTGTTCCCATTTCCTTTGAAACAGGATTTTTAAGCCTTAACAGTCCCTGCTGCTCAATGTAAATGCAATAACCTAGCTCATATCCAAGCAATCTGAAGTTGAAGATGCTTTGCCTTACCATTTCTATTAGCTGCCTGAACAACTTCCATGTAGGCAGATGGATCATCTGCCTTTATATAGGAGTCAATGGCTTCCTTCACCAAGTCCTTCTGGAGCTGTGCTCTGGCCAGCTGGCTCCACACTGCTGGTTCATTACACCTCTCTGCAAATTCATAAGCACGGTCTAAGTTGCCAATGTGCTCAATCAGCACCTGTTTGAAATTGAAGTTCCAAGTTAAAAATTGAAGTTTTGTAATGCTGTCCCTTCTAACAGAGCTCTTCAAGTGTATACACTGCTCTGTGTAAGCAATATGAAGCTAACTGTTCTTAGAACAGCCATTTCTGTCCAGGGAAGCATTCTACACCATCATGCAGGAACCACACCTCACCTGAACTGCTGAAGTATTGACATCGAATTTTCTGAATATAGCAAAGGCTTCCTCATATAGCTCATTACTGATGGCAATGTTCGCAATATCTGGGGCATCATAGTTATCCAGCCGATTGATGTATTCCATCACTCGGGTGCGGTCAGCCTTAATGGCCGTCAGGATCAGCAGATTCTGGAGATTCCTTTGGTTAACAGAAGGCATAGGCTATAAGCAGTGCACAGCAACACCTGCTTAAGTGACATGGATTGTACATGTGAAAAAATAAATCCACTTATTGTCACTAGAAACAACATTTCATCCCCAGATTGAGAACCACTGACATTTATCTTCAAAAAGAACTTGCTTACCAATATTAGTCTTCTCTGTTCTCAACACATCACTGCAAATTGCACAGTGTGAACTAGCTCTGTTCTTCAAGCACAAAGCACTCTAAATTCTAGCTTTTCACCTTATAATAAACACTGAAGAGTGCTCAGGTCTTGTAACCAAGAGGCCCATGAAAACCTAGATCATTCACAACCTGAACAAAAGCACTGAAGAGGCTAAACTTGAGAATAAAGCCCTCCTCTTACCTGTGTTCACTGAATACAGAATTATCCAAGACAATTTTTTCCAATAACTCAATCAGTTCATTTGGCAGATCAGCAGTCATGAAAGCTTTCACAGTTACAGAAACTTCCTCTGGATCCTGTGTCTCTGATAATGCCGTTTGGACAACCTAGATTCAAAGGCAGACAACTATTAAGTGTTTTCCCCAAATTAAATACTTGTCCATCTGTCAAGTTATTTGTCTGGTGAACTACAAATTAAAGCTTCAGAATTTTGAGAGTATTTTGATAAACACAGCAAGAAACAGCTATTAGCTGTCTTTTACAGAGAAGTAAAGTCACACCTTATGTCTGTGTGGGAAACAAATTCACTAGAGGAAGGTCATTCTCCAGGACAGAAAAAAAAATCTTAGTGGTAGCTAAATCTTCTGACCATGAAAGTCAGAATTAATACCTGCCACTTCCACTCTCACAAACTTCTATATGATGAGATGGGACTTAAAGGGACCTTGTGGGGGAAGAATGCTACTTTAATGCTCCATAATGTTTCTGAGACATCCTGAGGTCTCCACACACTGGAAGTTCAGTTTTTTTGCTGTACCTGGTCAATAAGCTGCCGCCTGAATGGGTTGTTTTCTTCCAGTACATTTGCCCAGAGCTCAGGATCCTTCCTGCGCACCAGATAGCGAGCCTCGCTCTTAAACAGGGAGTTCTCATTGCACACCTGAAGGAGAAATTACAATTATTGGCATCATTGTTAAGCGTCAGTACCACAAGACAGGCTTAGCTAGCTGTGAACCAGACAGTCTACAAGACTGACTAGAACTCATTTCTGACCAATGCTAAGTGCCACAGGCAAGTTCTTACCCAACCTCTGATCTGGAAGGCTCACGGAGAAGGTCTGCAGCAGAATTCCTATAGCTTCTCTTGGTTTTGCCCAACACACAAACACTGACTGTGCCTTCACAGTAACTATTTGCTTCTGGTTGAAGTGAAGACCTGCAGAAGCCTGAAGAATTTAAGTTTTAAATCTAGAAAAGGGAGCCACTTGCCTAGGCAGTGCTAAGTAGTGAACTGAGGAATGGTGCAGGTGTTTAAAGCTAGAAGTAGGTTATGTGTTTGGTGTCATTAGTTTTACACGCATTTGTGAGTGTTCAGAACAGCAAATGACTTGGATTCTCTTGTTAAGGTGTTAAGGGTACAGAATAAATGTGAAATTCCTTATAGAAGTGCACCATGGGAGAGTTACAAGTCATGATCCTATTCATACCACTAGCTTCAGCTTCCAGCTAGAGGAGTAGAAATCTGAAGGCCTAAGTCATCTTATAGTAACAGTTCACACTCTAGTACCCAAATAAGCCTGTGGAATCTCAATTACTGTGCCACAAGCAAATCAGTACCAGCACAATTTTGCTTTATGCTTTACATTTATCAGCTGCAGGAGCTGACCCTTCTTCTAGGAGACAACAATGTCTCGAGAATAATTCTTACAGGAAGACCCTTTCTCCATAACCAGAAACACCTTCTCAGAACATCAGTTCTGGAAAGAAACTGGTACAGACAGGCTTTAATGGTTCACTAGAATGGTAAAGTTTATCCCAGCAGTCTCCTAGCAAACAATAACTCAAAGCCACCTTCATATCCTGAAATAAAGGAGACAAACGTAGCCAGCTCTTTTTTAACAGCTACAGTGGAACTATTACTTAAAAATTAACCACTTCAGGCTGGAAAGTCATCCACTTCCAGTAGCAAGTCTGGATTATACTACTACTCTAATGCTCACAGCTGAGCTTCTCTGCATATACCAGTATAGAAGCGCAGGTAGGAGGAGAATGCTTTTCTCAGCAGCCATAAGCACTTCTGGCTTCATCTGACATTAACCTCTGGTGTTCACATTGAGACTAGAAAGTGTTTGAGAACCCTAAGAATTTCACTTGCCCTTGAAATTCTGAGGGATGTTCTAAGAAGAACAGGCTTAAAGATAGGAGAGGAATGCTATTGGAGTAAGTCCTTGTAGTTAGACGGTCAATATTTATTTTCCTCATTTCTGGTTAAGTACTGGAGCATGTCTATGGGTCAATCACAACAAAGGCAAATTACAAGCCCTGTTTTAGTTTCAGTGAAACTTTTCTTTCACTGTAGGGTCAGGCCAGAGGACGGCCTGTTCCTCCTGTTGAGTCTTCAAGTCTCAAAAAAAAAAATCAAATTAACAAAGCTTTAATGGTAGGCATATTCATTACCTGGGCCTAATAAACAAATGAATTTCAAGCAGAATCAGTGGATGAAAGACATGGATGGTACTTCAAAGTTCCAGTTATACAAATCCAGTTTGGATATATAGCATAAGTTCTTCTCATCAGCATAAAAATTACTGTCTCCACACAGAAGAATCCCACCTGCCTCAACTCTTGAGTGAGACTGCAAGACAGGATTCTGCAAGTGTTAGACTAACAGCCAGACAGGCTTCCACTTCAGGCAGCAAGTAGTTCTTTCAAACATGTTCATAAATGCAGTTTTGCTAACCTTTATGAGTTCCAGATCACACTGCCCCCTCTCATAAGCAACGCAGGCCAGATGAGGGTCCCTCTTTTCACAATATTTGCCAACTACACGGCTGTCATAGTAAGGATTCTCACGAAGGAAGCGCTCTGGATTATTATTACTGTCAATGTAGATTTTGGCCAAAGCATTATGAGTCGCGGGTTCTTCACAGCCTTCATGAATCCTTGATTCAAGCCATGGCAACAGCAACTTAAGCCTTTGAAGAAGCAAACATTTTAGGTTTATAAGTCAGTCTGAGGTATGTTTGACACCTACCACTCAGGCCTTCCCTTCAAGCAAGTCTGCTGGTCAAACTTAAAAGCAAACACAGACCAGCCAGTTATTTTCTAATGAGTCTTAAATGAGCGGAAGCCAGATCTACAGTTTAACATCTGGGAAGGTTGCAGATACCCCTAGTCTTACAATCTCTCAAGTCCTGTTGTACTACCTGGCAGTTCATGCTTAAAGCCATTTGTTCATTTAACAGGTAGTTAGAAACTCATTACAGAAGCTGCTGTGTGGCTACAGCTAGATTGTCAAGACAGTTTGATCCAAATTTACTCCAAAGGCACATCCCATGGCTGGCTGTATGGGAGCGTTCAAAAGCCATGTTATACATCATGCAGTGCTGTCAGGCACTCCTACACAACCCAAACAATCAAAAAACCAGCTAGCAAATTTGAACTGCTTTTATATAAAGAAACACAAAACAGTATTAGTATTTCATCATTTAACAAAAGTGCATGCAGTTCAATTTGTGTATGGCAGGGTCAGGGAAGCCCAACACTGGTGCCTACAGATGCATTGTCATTACCGATTTCTCTTTTCCACTTCAGCCACCAACTCATCTGTGGAGAACTGCCCTCTCACCACCATGATTAAGTTCTTGATGACATCTTCAGAACAATCTACATCAAGAAGCCCTCCAACCACTGCTGGTATACGGCTAGGATTCACCTAGAATAAGACACCATCATTAAAATTAGTTATCAGCATTACTAATAATGCACCCTCAGTCTTCCACACGGGGAAGTTCTGGTTAACAGTTTCAACTATGCTTCAGAGCAGAGAACTTAGAGTAACTAACACTTGTATATACATTCCAGGAATAATGTTTTTGTGATAGACAAAAGGCCTAATGAAGAGCCTCTGCACTGGGAGAGTGAGCAAAGAAGAGACAACAGATTATGCTGTAGTCTGCTAAGTAAGTTCCTTATAACGAAGTAAAGAACAAGTCCTTACCTTCTGTACGTAGATCTCAATATACTTCTGCAGATTATTGCGATACAAATAGAGCACCAGATCATGAACAAAGTCAAACCGATCACAGACAATGATCAGAGGGAGCTGATCTGTGAGCTTCGCCTCCTGTATTTTGTGCGAAAGAGAAAAAAGCAACAAAAGGTTTTTCAGCCACGCCAACTAAACCTTCTTGTGTTTCCCTCCATTAGAAAGCTGTAGTTCTGCTGCTAAGCAAAATATACAGAAGACCCTTCAATGCCCTGGGCGGAGTATTTACCTTCAGAAAGTTCTTCACTCGTTCTGGGTTATAGCAGTTACTTTCACGGCAGATTCTTTCCACTTCCTTTATCTGACCAGTCTTGCAAGCTGCCTGGATGTACTTGAAATGAACATCTGGATCCTGGCTAAAGTTTACAATGGAACCCAAGAAATAGAACAGTCCTGGAAAGAGTCACATGTGTTTAACATTGTTAGAAGTGAAGCAATTGAAGGCTGTATGGGCTTCAGCTTGTGACTTAGTTCAGCCTTGCTGAGAGAGTAGCTTTCAGTCAACTGCAGGGAGAATCAGAAACTTCTCTCAGGTTTCATCTTTCTTTCTGATCTTTACTCAAAAGATTTAAGAAACTATCTAGAATAAAACTACCTCTAAAACTCACTGTAGTGAGCTCACTTTGATGAACGTATCCTAAGATCCAGCCATGTGACAAGTACCTCTCCCATAAATGCTACAATTCTTACTATTAGCTTCAATCAGTCAGTGCTTCCAAGTCAGCTGCTACCCTCTAATACTGTACCTTCATAGCTTTTGAAAGATTCAAAAAGCTCCACAAGAGACTGGGTGCCAAGCTGTTCATGGTATTTAGAAGCAACTTGCACACAGAGTTGTAGGTTTTGCCTAATGTTGGCTGACAGCATGGCACGCAAACACTCCACAGAGTCTTCAACTGAGAGAGAGCCAAAGAAGTTCACAAGCCACTGCAAACAGACAGAAATTTTACTCAGTAACTCATACAGGATTTGACTGATTTCTAAGATGTGCCAACGAGACAGTTTCTACCCCAGCTACTAGAGAGAAGTCTTCCATGAACTAAGACCAAAAACATAGAAACAAACACTCACTGTATTTACAATTACAAAAGTGAAGTTTGGAAATAATATTTGAAATGCCCACCTAGGAAAGGGAGGTCAGATTTAAGCCACTGAAAGTACAGATTACAATTTAATCGTTAACTTGACAAACATTCTTGAATCACAGCTACTTGTGCTACTTCAGTACCTACAATCCATCTTATGGCAGCTGCAGAAGTGCTAAAGACTCTTCACATCACTTTCTTACTCTGGACAACACTTACCTCAGGATTCAAGAGGTGAGTATGAACAACTGCACGTTTAATATCATAGAGATCCGTGTAGTGTTCCAAAGCTCTCTGGAGCAAGCCTGCCTTTTCACACAGCTGGGCAACATGAGCACGATCATAGTGTGTAAACATTTGGTTTCCAAGAATGGCATCTGCAACCTAGGAGGTCACATTTCATATTCAGACTGTCAAGAGAATCACAGCAGCTTAGCCTACAAGTTGTTGAGAAGTCACAGCAGTGACTTACTTAGTAGAGTTTCATGTTACTGAACGACTTAGAGATAACAGTATCAGACATCCTATTCTCGTACAAGTCCAGTACTGTCTCTCCCTTTTTGAAGGAACTGGGTCGTACCTGGGGGGCGTGAATCAAATTCATTTCCAGGAGACGGGTCTGAAGGTGGCCTTCTGCAGGGCGGTTGTTTTTCAGGGCATCCAGCAAAAAGGATGTGCACTGCTGCAGAAGACTGTGCTCCATGAACACATCCACAATCTGTTGAAATTGGTCAAGTTAGAGAAGAGGGGTCTATATATGCACATGTACCTTTTTCTGCCTATACAAAAAGCCTGGCTAGACAGATGTCCTGGGGTGATATTATGATACTGTATCCCCATCTTCCGCTTTATGCCACAAATCTAACTTGTCTCAAAGTGAGACAATAGGCTATCGCAGCACCTAGCATGTTGCATTTCCTTGTTTTCACAGTATTACTATAATGGTAATAGAGACAAGTTTCACATTTCCTTTCTCTCTAGAATGGAAGAAGTGCATTACTCCGAGCTATTGTGCCAGACTTTACCACTCACTCTTATTTAGTTCTAACACAGCAAGCAAAGCTCATCTCTTCTCTCTTGTTGGGATAGCTGCTAGAAAAAAAGCCAAGATTTTTACCATGTAGCTTCAGTTATTTAATGATGCAAAATGTTCCCTTATTTCTCCATCCATTTAAAAACAAGTGGCCAATGGCAGCCAGAACTGAACTTAGGTTTATTTGTTCATCTTCCTATAAATTCTCTGCACGGGGAGATGGAAGCGCCATTAAAGCCAACAGCAGGATAGTAACACTCTATTGCTTAGACAAAGATAGTGGCAGGTTTACTATGAATAAACCAGAAAGCTTCCACAAAAACTTGAGAACACACTTGCCTCCAAGGAACTGAATGATAACCAAACTGGATTAGACTATTTAGTCACTTCTCTAATCAAGATGACAAGAGATATGAACCAGCCTTACCCAGTCCCCAGAATGGTAGTACACTATCCCCTCTGTCTAGAAAGAGACCAGTATTCTTGTTGTAGGACTCACCTGGTTAATATTAGCCAGTGGCTCCTCATCCTGAACCAGCATCTGAGAGAACTGCAAGCCTTGTTCTGGACTGACTCTCATCACACTTCTCAGTAGGAAGATCCAGTCTGGGGTATAGCCAACCTAGAGATTTCAGAAACAGTCATGCATATTTAGGAAGCGTCACACTTCTGTTGAGCCTTCAGGTTCTTTAGCCTAGGGACTACAAACAGTTGTGAGCTTGCAGTGCCCATCCCCCATCTTCCAGGGATTCTCAGACAAAAACACTTCTTATGTGTTGACACAGAAATTCAGTATTCACCTACTTAGTAACTGAACTTGTGCCAGGGCATTTCCCTGGCTACGTAAGAAAACTACCTGGAGTAAATTTTTCAACAGTCCTAAAGCCTATTTGTCAAGTCCTAAACTTAAACGTGGACAATTAGGCAACTTTTCTTTTTTTATGGATTACAAAACAAAGTCTGTCTGAGGAATTTAGGAAGTATCTTATCTTTATTCTGCAGAATAAGCTTAAGCCAGTCCATTAAATTAATACTTCATAAAATTCTGGATGTTTTGAAGTTTATTTTTTGCAGACTTTTTAGACCGTAGTAATACACTGTGATTTGCACAATGGACACATTAAACATAAGACAGAGCCTGCAGTTTGAGATAAATTATTTACCTTCTTAGCATACAGCACTATTTTCTGGAACTGACCAGTTTCAGCAAAGCACTGAATCACTTTGTTTGGCACATTAGCTCGAAGGTAGACGCTGAGTGCAAGGGTTGGGTCAGCCGTCTTCACCAAGTCTCCCAGCTCCTCTGAGCATTCCAGCTGAAGTCAGAAGTGGTATTTTGTCAAGCAGAAGAATTCAGAGATGTAGCATCAACAAAAGTATTGTTCACACTCACAAAGCAATGGAAATAGACTAATATCATGATTGAGCCTACCTTGTCTTCCTTCAGCCACTTCTCCAGAAGCTGTTTGCGGCCCTGCTGCAGGACAGGGCGACAGAGCTCCAGAGATTCAAACTTGTTCAGCTGTCCCTGGTCAAGCAATATTCCAAAGTACTGGAGCAGGGGAGAGGCCTGCCCAGGCTGAGCTGGTACACTCTGGAACTTCCTAATTGTGTCACTGGTACGTAGAATTCCCTGAACAGCCACAAAAGAGAGAAGTAATGTTTAATTAGTGAAAACTGAATAGCATTAGTAAAAAAACCCCTGGTTTTAAGGATAAACTGAAGCATCTAGTGTTAAACCTTCAGGATAGAGACCACCAAACCAATGACTTTCTAGCAAGATGTCAGTGGCCACAGAAAGTCCAGTGTGGTTAGAAATGGATAGCAGCTACTCCTTTACGGGAGACAAGAGAATGTATTAGTCAGAACCACTACCAAGCTGCATTTGAGAGAACTAACATTGCATTTATGTTTTGAATGTCAAGCTCTGAAATGCAAGTGAGCTCAGCAATCCACTCAGCTTAGGCAGTTTTACCTTTGGAGTTACTTACCTTTGGTGCAGATGCAGCTACTTTAGCAGCATCTGCATAGTTTCCTTGAGCAAACAGTGTGTTAAACTTTCTGGCAAATAATTCCTCTGCCCCAGCTAGGTTACTACGTATAGCCATTCGCAGTCCCAAGTCAGGATTCTGGAGAACATTCGTAGCATAGTTCACTATGTTGTCTTCCTCAACACATACAGAAAGCACCTGGAAAGGACAAGAGGCATATTGAGAGTACTGTCATTTCCACAACTACTATGAAATACAACAACAAAATGGCTATGCAGCTCATCAGTGAAGGAGCAGATTACTAAAAAAACAAGTTCTTCTCCAAGTCAGTTCTATACTACAAGAGATAAAAATCTGATTCATCAAATAGTCACTTGCTCCCTTCCATGACATTTGTTGCACCAAGTCACTCATGAGGTTTGTTACATTCCATTTGAACTTTAGAAGGCTCAGAAACATAATGGTGGATTTGTTACCTGTCCTTTTTTGTTCACACCAATAATGCCTGAGGTAGGTTCGTGAGGAGCTGTGACAAAGATAGTATCAGCACTAATACGGTTCATGTAGATGCACACTCCAGACTCCAAATCATACATGTGGATATATCCATACTTCGTGATCAGAAAAATGACACCATGCTTAATTCCAATCTGCCAAAAGACAGGTTTTTATTAGTCAAACCTAGTAAGACTGTAACACTTAAGACAGCTGCCTTTAGCCTAGTCACAAAAAAGTACTGCACTGACGTGCCTTTGTACTGACACTAAGAACAAATACAGCTTGAGGCTTCTTCCTTTCAGACTCAAAAGCAATGAACAGCTTTGCTGGCCATTTGCAGGCATAGCTCCGGAGAATAGAGAGGTTGAAGGGAAATTAAAATTCATCTGCAGCAAAGAACATACTCCTCATCCTAATAAGCCAAGCTAAGGAAAAAAGTTTGGCATAATTAGCATTCTAGGCTAGATATGTCACTACAAGTTTCTGTTCAGAAATACTAATGAGATAATCCCATTCTCTTCCAACAAAGCCTATCCAAAGCACCAGCACAATCTAAACTCCTCTACTGAGTACTCCAGTTTATTTGTCAAGTCACTGAAACTGGGGAGGCTTTCAAGCCAAAACGGTCTTCAGACATAGAAGTACTCTCCCCTTGGAACAAATCTTTGGATGTTTTGTTAAATTAAGCCTTAAGATGAAGTATAGAGCCACATGAATCGTGCCATGCATGCACCTTAGTTATGGGTATATCTCTTGGTCTATTTATGAAGCTGGTCTATTAGACTTGTCAACAGTCTTATGCTCCAAGATAGTCTGATTTTATGACAGAATTCCTAGTCCTAGAGACATGCTAAGTGAAATTTGGTCTGTGATAGCAACCAGCTCTGTTCTTTCCTAAAGAACTGCCCACTAATGCCCCAAATTGCCTTTTCTGTGCTGCTACTAGAGGAGGTATGCTAATATTCTTATCTAACACTTGGAATATCAGTAGGAAGCTGAATAGCCAAAGTGATGTTGGATACATTCTCCCTGAAGACACTGTCAAGGTTTTTGTTGGGGATCTGTTTCATTGGTTTGGGCTCTTTTTTGTAGAAGTTCTGTTGGGGCTTTTTGTTTATTATTTTTTAAAATACAGGAACGGTCTATATATTTAAGTTGCTGTTTTAATGTCCATGCTACCTCCCACAAACCTATTAACACCCCTCCCAGACCTAGGAAGAATAACAGCAAAGCACTATAGAAAGCAATCTTTACAACAGATGTTAGCTCCTTGCCAGGCTATAAAGCTCATTTTTGTGGGGGGGGTCAAACATTTACCTGCATTGCCACAGGAAAGTCTGTTTGTGCCTCAGGTGGGAAAAACACATCAACAGCTTTCTTAACAAATGGCTGGTTTCCAGTAGCTGGCTGACCTACTTCGATTATGTGCAGCTAGGAAGAAAAGAGTTGATGTCACAAGATTTCCTGCAAGTACAGCCACATGAAAGAAGTTCCTTTCCTCAGATATGCTACTGAAGTCATCTGCCACATTTGGCCAACACAGTCTGGGGAGCTGTGCTCCACATATTCAGAATGTTAAGTTTTCTGGAACTTGATAAATTAAAACCTGGGAGAAGAATAAAAAAAAACCAAAAAACCCACGCTTTCTATGAAAGCGAACTATTCCTATGCAAGACAACCCATTAAAGATGTTTTGAGTCAGACTTGTCAATTCATCAGTTTTGCAGGACAAGACTAGAAAGGCCAAAGCATTTACTGTGGTGTTACCTCAGCCCTGCACAGACTGCTCAGCACTTGTAGTATATTCAATGCTACTGAATTCCACAATTAGTTTGATGCAAACAACCTATGCACAGCACTACAGGAACATAGCTGCAGACTTTACCTTGCCTCCTGCAGGACTCCTCACAGCAAAACAGAAGAGGGTAGAAGGTTTGGCATTTCCCTCTATTTTGAATTCTGCAAAAGCTGCTGCATGGCCTTCTATAGGTTGGGAGACTTTTCTATCAACTGAGTACAGCTGCATTGCACCAACCACACGATTTTGCTAGAAAAAAGAAAGGTCAGCTTTCAGAGACAAGATTTCAAATGTTTGTGGCAAGACCCTTGGGACAGTAAACTAAAAAGCAGCAAATGCCTCTCATCCCCTCCTCCAGCACTCGAGCCGAACTAAAAGTCAGGCTATTCCTACACAAAAGACAGTTTTGAACTTTTTATTTAAAGAAACCAAAGTTAAACTACAGCAGCTATTAAGTGAAGTGGGGCCAGGGCTCTCCCAATTATCTTCATAACATGTTGCTGCCAGGGAACTTACCTGTGCTGAAATTCCTATCAGCAGCAGCCATTTTTGGTGTTCATCTGTTCTGTAATTGATGATTTGGCAGCCTGCAAGACTAGCATGTCTATCAAACATCTTTTGGGGCTGTGATTCTCCCTCCATGCTCCAGTGGTACACTGCTGTCTCTGTCACCAAGGCAACTGTATTTACAGATATCCATTTCCAGAAGATCACTTCCTCTGCCATAGTGTGGGCTTTCATTTTACTTTTCATCTCAATGTTAAAGATCTGAAGTGTTTTCCCGGCTAGTATGATAAAATCCAAGAAACATCACAGATCAATTACCACAATGGCCATCCTGTAGTTTGCCCATTTACAAGCATCCAGTTTAACCCACTGTTCCAGTGGTGTTACAGACACGGTTAGTGTCCTGTCACATCTCAGTCTCCTTTGACACTTGACTCTTAACACAATCCCCTCTCCACCCCCAACACTTGTACCATCCCAAAACCAAAAAAAAAATCTCCTTATGGACAGTCACACAGACATTTCAACAACTGACAAGCACAGACACTAATTAACTATAAGCTGTAGTAAAAAGACAATCTAAGCTACAGAGCTTGTGTAAACTCTTGTTTAGTCGGCAGCACTGGTATGCCAAGTTACAGATGTCTAGCAGATGTCATTCAGTACAATTAATAGGAAGAATGGTTCCAGTTTATGTCAATTTAGTAGCTGCTGTAGATGACCTGGACTGAGTCAAACAGCCGGAGACTTGAAACAGCTTGAGACAGCCAAAGATCACAGCTCCCATTCTGTTCTCCTGATGGATGAACTGCACATGAACTAGATGGGCTTTGTACAGCAAGTACTTACTGAAGAGTACAGTCAAAAGTTCAGAAAGCCTATAGGAAGGTTTGGAACTTTAGTTCCAGTTAAGATTACTTCTTCATGATTCAGCAAACCATACTGTAGGTTTTGGCTTGATTTTACTAGTCCTTTCAAACAACCAGAAGCCCTACCCTGCTAAGTAGGCTTAAAACCAATGCTAATTGAACTAAACTATAAAGAATAAGAGAATCCATTCCTTTCACGAAGTCAAAGTGATGTTTTATTTTACTGCAGATGAGACAACTCAGGTCCAGAAATATTCTTTTCTGTTCACAAGACACCCACTCAGATTGCTGGAGTACTGGCTTGTAATGCCATTATTTCTATTCCCATTTCAGAAGTATTTCCTGTTAGTAACACTTGTGACTGCCAAACTGGGAGATGTTCACTGATAGATAAAGGCTGCTGGCCACGGAGAAATCCTATTCAAGAGTTACTAATCCCAAGTTAATATGTATCTCAAACTGCTCTATAACGTTTTAGCATAATTTATACATAAATTGATGGTGTTAGTTTAATGCAGTGCCAGGAGACAATGCAAGACTTAAGAGCTATCACATGCAGCATTTGCTGCCTGGTTTAACTGCATTGAGAGCTGTCAACCTCATCAACTACATCCTAGGAGAGCTTGCTAGCTTTCCTGGGACCAAGAGCAGCCTGCTAATGAGCTCTGCACATGCACTTACTGTGTTAGACAGATGCAGTAAGCCCAGGCCTGTGCTGGGAACAGCTGTATTTACTGTATTGGACAAAAATTTGTCCAGCAATGGCCTGGTGCTATCGAAAGATGGATTCTGAACTCCCACAGTGTGCAGCCTCATATGCAGCCAGGAGACAAGTAGGGCTGGAAGGGCCTTGGTCACCATCTAGATGACAGTCCCAAAATGTGCATTCAGAAACTGCCCTTAAGGAAGGACAGTCTTCCTGAAGAGGAAGCAGGATGTCTTTCCTAGTTTTAAGAACATAGAAGAAACTGACAAACAGCTAAAAGCTAAAGCTTGTCTCTTTCCTAGACTAAATTGGACTGCTGTGTCACAGTTGGAAATGGCTTCTACAAAGCTTCACTAGGCAGTTTAGCCCTGGATGTTGAGAACTGCAGAAACCACTGCCTTACAACTCCCTAAGTGTGGCAATATATATTCAAACTTCACAACCCTAAACTGTAATTAAACTACAAAAAATTCTGTTATTTGGATTGAGAAAGCAGGACCTGCTATACAGTCATAGTGAGGGCAAGTGTGCATTTGAATCTTACGTCCATTTGAACACTTTATTAAGCCAAGACTCGAGACAAAAAGACTGAAGGTTTTTCTGATCAAACTACCAAACTGGTGAGTCTATTTAGACTATACAGGTGTAACCAAGTAAGCTGATTCAATTTTTGAACATCAGGACAAGAATTTACATTTCAGTTGACTGGAACATGACATTTCTCCATTCCACAAAGAATGGAAGCACCCTCGAATGCTGCATTCTCCACTTACACGCACTGCTGAGTACTCCCAGTACAGAGCAGTGCAAGAGGACCAAGAATACAAGGACAATGCATAAATGTTGGTACACCAGGAGAATGCCACATGCAATCCAGAAATGAAATTGTGCATACTGTGTCAGTTAAAATCAAGAACCATTTCATTTCTTTTTCTGAGGGTGGGTTTCTACATTTATTGCTCAATAATCCTGAGATTACGAGCAACTCCCCATCATGGCACACTGAGTCACAATACAGAACCACTTTGACTATTGAAGACTCACTCAATCAGCAGGGGAAAGTCTGGAGTGACAGACTGACTTAAACCATGTCTTCAGGTTATCATGGATAATGTATTGGTTAGGCAGCTCCATTAACCCTCTTTTCTACCCAACCTTCTGATCACTAGATTATTTATAGAAGAGATCATTAAGTTTGAAACACTTGACAACACAGCTTTGCATGTCAACATGACATCATTAACTCAACCTTGTCGATTCAGAGGAGAGATTAATTCACTCTGAATGGACAGAACAATACTCCTTTTGAGCAAGTCTTAACTGGCAAGAATAAAGCTATATTCTTTGAAGCTGATGATAATCCATTTAGTTAGTACATTAGTTTTAAAACCAGATTAGTTTCCTTTTAAGAGGTAGACGAAGCTCTGCTAGTGTAGAGAAGGCACTTTCCTTGCCAATACAGTTTCTTTAAAGGGGTCCAAGATAAAGGACAGTAAACTCTTAACAGATCTGAATTTTTTTTCATTATTACCTTTACCCATACCCAGGGTAAGGCAGTCCTTTGCAAGATGCATAACTATCTCAGCTGAATCACAGATTCAGCTGAAGTCAAACATTCACTTTAGTCCTCACCTGATGTCAGTATAACCCTGAGATCAAATAAAATAAGTTAAAGGTTTTGCACCAGTTCTGAGGACAGTTTCTTGGACACCCAAGTAACTTCACCATGATTTTTCACAATAAAAAACACACTTAGGCAGGAATGAATAGCACACAGGACATGCTAGCAGAGGTCTCTCATAAAAATATTGCAACTTCATTTTGTCTATCAACTGTACTTCCATCACATATACACACAAACATTAAAAGCACACTCTCCTCCTTCACTTGGTACAGTCAATAGTCAAAACAGCCAAATGGTTAGAAACGAGCCAATGGAGAACATGATCATTGTAATACCAGTTGAGGATTCTGATTCCCCCACCTGGCCATGAAGTGAACTGTCAAATGGCTACCTTAAAGTTCAGTACTTTTTATGAGATTGGACCATTCTGTACTACCAAACATACAATGTCAGGACAAAGTTCACTCACCATCTGTTTAGATAAGATGCAGGAAGAAAAGTACATAGTCAGTAACAGTTATTGAGATTAAATACCAGATGTTGGTCATTTGAGAAAAGAGCCAGACATAAATTAAAAATTACTTCTTTGAGCTCAGAGTGCTACTTAAAGGCAGTAACAACACCACAGGTAGCAGTAAGCAGAGGTCTTCTAGCTGCAAGACCTCGTGGTTGTCAAACTGAACATGTTTGTTATGTTTAGACTTTTACACTTACTGGCCATCCTAATGACATTTTTCTCACTATCTAGTAAAACCTTCAGAGCTACAAGGAGGGGCCAGGACAGGGCAGAAAATATGGCTTTAAACTACTATTCATCTATACAAGTGTCCATTACGTTTACAATACCTGTTTAAAGGGAAAGTATACCAGATGCTGACCTGGTCCTCAGTGAGGATAGGAGGCTGCAGTGCCAGGTCCAAGCATCTCACACCCACTTGGAGGCAAACCATCCAAGGATTACTGAAAGATCTACTGCCAAAAATACAGCATGCAAGTTCAGGCAAGAATTCTTATCCTCATATACATTCTTCTAAGAAAGTTTACATAAAGTTTAAAAGCATTAATAAGTAGTAATACAGCTAAACAGTAATTTTCATACTGCAATCATAACGGGTTACTCACCCTTTAGTGCTATTACTTTAGAGGCTGGATTCATGATGGCACTTTCTGCAGAAATTGGACGTCTGATGGGTGTTGTTGGATCACTCATGTCAATTATCACTACTTGTGCCTGCTCTCCTACTTTCTCCCTTATGCAGATGAACTTGTCAGATTCCATTGTTAGGGTGCTGAATCCAATGTTTGCTGGATTAATGCCCAAATTTTGGAGCTAGAAAGACAAAAAAAGAGTGCTTTATTATCCTTCCCATGTTGAAGGTCTAATTCAAGCCTCTGTGTCTAAAACCTACTCCAGAAGGAAATGCAAGACTGAAAAGTCTCTCTGACTAGAGTGTACACCACTGAACTATGACTTACCTTCTGAGTCTCTTTGTTCCACAGGCAAAGAGCCACACAACTGTCAGTATCCAGGTCCTAAAGATATTCTGAAGTCGTAATATTGATGCAAACCAAAAGGAGTTTTACCTTATGCGTCATTTTGAGCTGCCAAATAGACTCCCCTACAAGAAAGCTGTATCTCATTTTCATCCTTTTGAGTTAACTTTGTTTCCATTCCCTCTCAATTTCAGTTAACAGGAGGAGGTGGCAGTGAACAAACATCACTGTTTCATTGGTCCGCAGTAAATCAGATTTACCTATGCAGCACACCCTGTTTGGTCCATCTGTAAGCTGCATTTTATATAACAGTAACTGTGACAAGCCTGAGCACCTGCTTTATGCCCCAAAGTGATGCTTTTCAAGCACAGGAACTGTATCAGCTTCACAGAAGCTTCTCAAAGGATTAAAGTATACTGCTTTTCAGCGCACTGCAAGTGAGAAATGACTGCCCCAAGGAGACAGGATAGAATCTACCACCAGCATCACTGAGTCACTACACTCCTTTGACACATACCACCAGGAGCTTCATACAATAGGCTAAATCCCTCGGGCAAGAAGTCCCACCATGGCATCACAAACACTGTTTTAGCATGTTTGAGCTGGCTGATCACGGCTTGTTACAGCTTCTGGAAAGCTACTCACTAAATCATGAATTGGTATGTAACAGAGATACCTTTAAGTGGGACTGTGCCCAAGAATGCCTCAGGAATTGTTTGTTTTCTGTTGAGCTGACTAATGAAGAGCTATTCAGCTCAGTAACTGCTAATCTCAACAGAGTCAAGTTTCAGTAATGTAATATAAGCCAAACGTATGAATGCATAAAAAGACATTTACTCATTCCCCTAAGTGTTTCTCAGCAGAATTGAGAGCCATTCAGCTAACACCTCACTTCAGGGGTAAATACTTAATACACAACAGTAAACTTCAGCAGGTGCCATTCATTCCAAAAAAGAATCAAAGTTTAGGCACATCATCATCAGATCATGTTGCAGCCAGAGCTCTGAAAACAAATCTACCAGGTAGTTGGCTTCTGTGTCAGCAAGGAAAGAAGTTTTGATACCAAGGTAACTCGTGGACCTTTCATATGTAACACACAACGTTTTAGCACCCAATAAACATGCAAGTTGTAGTTCCATCAACTTCTGTGACCTTGAACAACAGAGAAATAAATGACAGGCTCTTAATTCCACTGTTGCTTGCTTGCTCTATACCAGACAATGTCCACACATTGTCACAAATTACATGTTCACGTAGTTGACACTTAACACTTTGATGTTGAGTATGTTCCGAGTCCATCTGCCAATGGAGTATGGTCCATTATAAGAGACTGATTAAGTGTCACAAGAGTAGTCAAGAGATTTGACAGCAGCACAGCTAAGTTCCTAACTTGATTTAATGAATCCAAATTCAGATGTATTTCCAGAGTACTGAAGCAGAAACACAGCTTTTTCAAGGTCTCTTCTCAATTAGTGTGCTTCAGTTTGACCTACTCTTCAAGAGACAGCCCGTGGCCACTCATTTTGTAAAGTGAGAACCTTGAGGCATTTCCTTGAAGTTCAGCTTTAAACCCACCATTATTCACTTCAAAGTCTGGTCCCTGTTGAAGAAAACATTTTGGGTATCCTCACTAAGACAAGTATGATTCTGCTTCACGCTCTGGTATTAAAATTTCCTGGTTTAAACTATTAGAAAATCTAGCAAAGGCTTCAGAAAGGGTAATGTTAAATTCTGCTTGAGTATCACTGCTGTCGTTATTATTAGGGAAACCCATCACATCTTTTAAAGGCTAAATGCCAGTACTCCCCAAAGGATGATCATGTGAATATTGCAAGCCTCAGACATTGAGGACAACACAGTTTAGCAGTCTGAAAACCCTGAAGACTGTTCCTACCATTAGGGCACTGGTAGGTATCCTCCTGAGATATGTGAGGCACTGTAAGAGGCATATTCCTTACTGACGGTGGAAAAGAATATGAGCAGAATTCTTCTACCATCAAATAAAGGACATCAGCCAGCATCACTTTTACCCTGGATGGGACAAATCTTCCATGATGACCTGAACAATGTTGTTCTGAAGCAAACATATAACCAAATATGAAGCAAATGTACCCAAACAAAAAACACCTGCTACAAGTTCTGTAAGCACACATCTTTAAAAAGATAATACAAACCCAGAATGCAGTAATAGTTTCCCAGAACTCTTACTCATGTGATTACATAAAGCCCTACTCATCCCCAGTAAGGATGTGCACGTAATTGTTGGGCATTCCTGCTCAACTGCCCAGCCTCACCTCATCTCCTGCTATAGTTCCCATTTTGACAGCTGAGGGACACCAAGGAAGTATGTCAGACCCAAAACATGCAAGATCACTGCTCTGAGCTGCAGCTGCAATTAGGCTTTCATCTCAAGTGACAGTCACTCCCTACACAAAAATCTGTTTCTGCATGTCTGTGATGAGAATTGGATCACCTATCGAATGAGATATCACTACCATGTGCAGGGCACTTCTGAATCCAATGTGCAAATCTGGGCTCTTCATCACTGAATAGCTGAATCAGGTCATAATATTTAGCCCTACCTTTTGAATACAAATCTAAAAAGTCACTTAGAGCTTGTAAATATCCTGAGTGCTTCTCAACTCCACATGTCCAGCCAAAGCAAACTTATGAAAGCCATCCAGCTCAGTCATCCTATTGCACAACAGATAGTAATTCTTATGAAGACAAGTCAGACTATCCAAACAGAAAGAGGTTTTGTCTGGAAAATGATGGAAGTCAATCTACATCCTTTATGCTTAAAACCAGGATAGTTTAGTTTGTCAGTGCTGCACCAAGATGTGCAGCACTGATGTATGGAGAGCATGTCATGCACACAAGTTTTCTCACAGTAGCTGTCTGTGCTCAAGAGCCTGTATCAGTTACTGAACAGAAAGCAGAACTATGTGTCTGTGCATTGAAGGGATGATGGCTCCAATCTTAGAACCTGAGATCTTGCTTAAGCAACAGTTTTCCCCATAGACAAGCAAAGATTTTTGCTAGTGAGAACTGAAAAAAGCTCAAAGAAGCACAAGGAGAAGCTTTTAAGACAAAAGCAATGACTAAGCGAAGGCAAAGTTTAATTTTAGATCAGGAACACTTTGTATACTGGATTTCAGTGGTATTGCTTCCAGTCTATCTATCAGTAGATTTGGTCTTTTCCTGCACTTCCATTGTAAACTACAATTCCCTTGGAAGAATTCAGTGAGGTAAATAATTTATAATTCATTGCTCCAACAGAAACGCTGGGGTTAAGAACCTGATTAAATCACATTAGCTTAAGTAGTATGCACGAGTAATTCACTGCAGCAGGACTTGGCATAGCTTGCACTGCTGCAGCTGGGCAGCCACCAGACAGATAAAAACTAAGTCCTTGTCTTATTCCCTTCCCTTGCTATGGAACTTAAACTCCAATATCCTCTGGGGAAAAAATGAGCAAGATGAAAGTTCTTTAGGAATTTGTTAAGACTCACAGCAACAGAGTTCATATCTAAAAATAATTGTTCAATTGCATCAAATGGAGCTAAACAAACAGACTCTGAGCTCCTAATACCACATCAAGACCTGAATATCTTTTCTTCACTGCAACCATTCTCCATCCTTCAGCTCACACAGGACCTGAACATATAAGCTGTAACAGCTTCAAATTTAATGTGTCCTGTGACTGGCAGTCACTCTTCCTGCACAGGCTTGGAGTTACTACAGTCAGAATCTTCCTGCACAAGCTTGGAGCTACTACAGATGATCAGCATAAGACAAAATGAGCTGCACAAAGAATGTAAACAAACCGTCTGCTTGATCCCTAGCACGATTCCAATTCTACAGGGACCAAGATCACTGTTTCACTTCACACTACCATTTATCTACTTTCAGTAAGAGAGAGTGGGAGAGAAGAGTTCAGTATTTAGCACTGCAACTTATGTTTAGCTTCTCTGGAGAGTACTTTCTGCATAGTTCAGTTCTTCTTTTAGTAAAGTACATATAACTACCTCAGGAAGATACTGAACTTAAGGGAAATAATGTTTCATCAGCAACAGGTTGAATTTGGAATTAATTACAGCACTAACTGATATTCTAATCACTTAAAGCTGTATTAATTAAAAAGGCTGCAGGTAGAAACAGTACACAGATTGAATTAAGGCACAGAAAGATTTAACTTAGGATCACTGAAACACACAACAACCACATGGAATACTTTTTCAGCTTTATCATAAAGCAGCATAGTAGATTTACTATATTCATTTTAAATATGATCATTTAACCATAATCAGGCCAGTTACTTGGAAGGAATGTGAGGGGGGGAGAGAGATTAATCTGATAAGGATAAATATGGATGACAGTGTAGTATTATGAAGAAAAGGCCTAATTTTTTCATAAATTCTCTACCAGTCAACAACAAGCACCATGTAACATTGATTCGTGATTCTCGATTCTAGTTTACAACATACAACAAATTAGAGCTGATATAACTGTACCAGATACCCAGCCAGAGCAAACACTCTGAGTTCCTACATTCCTTCTGTTTTCCCTCCCTATTTATCCCACCACGTAGGGACAACTGCAGAAGCAGCATGAGGAGGCTACTGCAGACCCCTGCACCAGCTGCCTACTCCCAGCTACTGCTGATCTCAATCTCTCTTTAACAGAGTACTGCTTTAGGGCTTCTGCACTCAGCCTGGGGGAGAAGCAGGAAAGAGTGAATGCTGAAGAAGTTTGTTCCTACATGTTAGCAGCAGACATCCCAGGGTTTCCCCTGCTCCTCCGTGCAGCTTTCATGCAGAGGAAAAGTAACCCAAGCACAGGTTTAGCCATTTCAATAAGATCAAATTGCTTAGGAGCAAAAAATAGAGTATGACTTCAGTACAAATCCCTTGAAAAGTGGGTGGACAACCCCTCACCCAAACCTGAGGTAGCACAATGCTGATATTGGCAGTGTTGCCAGACACACAACACTGGTAATCACAGAAACAGTCATTTAACATGCAAAGCAGCATAGGACACCTCTTGCATATTAAGTGTTGTGTCCGCTCATCGCGATTGTACAGATCAAACACAATCAGCAGGACTGGTTATACTTGCTAGTTTTAAATGGTAAGAGCTACATGCTCTCTAAGAAGAGTCTGACATCAAAACCACTTTTTGATCCCATGTTTCTGATTCAGACAGCTGTTCCACAGCTCTCATGAACCTATTTGAGATTACTATAACCACTGCTATCATGGACACTGGCAAGGAGAGGGTGGAGTGACCACATGTTAAACTCTCCTAAGCCACAAAAACTCAGAGGACACAGGTGTGTCTCCTCCCTTGAACAGAGATCAGGTATTTCTGGAATTCACTCTAATTACTACTTTTTTCAGGCTAGAGCTCCTTCTAGGGTCACTGGGACAGTTCTTCGAGTTAAGCAAAAAAATACTCCCTAAAGGGAGCTGGAAGTGGCCATAACCATTTCCCAAGCTGAAATGCCCAGAGTGGCACGCAGGCCACATGGGGGGATGATACTCAGTTCGTATTTTGAAATGGATGCCTGATTTGACAGAAAGGGGCGGTACAGCTACAGAAGGATGACTTGCCAAGTCCACTTCCTGTTCTCTCATTCATTTAGCAAATTCCTTTAATTCCTGCCTCAAACTGCACGTTCAGAGTGCTGTTCTCTCACTCCATTTACAACCCGCTCCCACCACCAGGTCACAAGGAACATAAACCGGTTTGTCTGTGCTGCATCCATTAGCCATGGATCTTTTCCAATGCTGGCATTATGGTTTTCACAGGATATTAAAAACAGAACCATGTCATTTTGGGGGAGGATTTTTTAATACTGTTATGTTTGGAAGAAGGACAGTGGCTATGCAGCTTCCAAGTCCAAATGGTTTTTTGCACTTCATCTCACCAATTTCCTCATAGCTACACAAAAAGAGGTTTCCAGCAACCTTCGCGATCCACGGTCGTTTGTGTAAAAGGGAAAAACCACAATCCGCCTGCAAGATTGCGACGTCCACCCAAGCTGAGGCGGGGGAGCGCCCGCGGTGCCCGGGGCGAGCAGCGCGGCTTCGCCACGGCGCCGCCCCCTCCCCGGAGCGGGAGGTCCCTCAGGCGACGAGTGACTCTGCACAAATCGCGGCCGCTCCGCACGCCGCGGGGACGCAGCTCCGGTCACGGAAGGATGGACGGATGGATGGATGAACGAACAGAAGATGCAGCCCAGAGTCCGCACCGGGGGCGGGCTCGGCCCCGCGCGCCTTCCCGCGGCGCTCAGCGGGACGGCGGCCGCGCTCCGCAGGGAAGGAAGGAGGGGACGGAGGTCCCCCCGCGGCCTGGCCCCCTCTCACCGCCCTCAGCGCTCCCCCGGCCCGCCT
>VXBB01014461.1:56457-74474 GCA_013399915.1 Illadopsis cleaveri
CGCTGTCTCCGGCCCACCCTCACATCGACCCTCAGGGCTTTTCCCTTCCCCACAGCTGCGCGGCGGTGCCGGGGCGTTGCTCCCCTCAGCGCCGCGGGACTCCCGCCGGAGGTGAGGAATAAGACGGGGAACACAGGAGCTGCCTGGTGGGCACTGGAAGCCAGGAGCCGCCTGCTTGGCACGTGCCATCGTGGCTGGCTGTGCCAAAATGCGACCCTTCTCCTCCTCCTGCTCTTCCTCCTCCTTGTCAGCCCCAGAACCCGAAAGGCACTGGGGTCTGGCTGGGTCAGACAGTTGCCCTTGGCCCAACACCCGCTGACTTAACCTAGCACCATGTGGGCTTTGCTCCCTCCAGTCATACCCGAAGGTGAGTGAGGGGGTTTATGACCAGCTATGAAAACCATGCAATTGTTGTCCCCTGTTCAATTTCTAAATAGAAATAGGGCTCCTTCCCCAAGAGTTGACATTGTGGGTTGGAAGCTATTCAATAACCAAGAAGTGAAGGGTCCAACATGCAAGAGATGCACCTTTTTTTTTTTCACTCTCACTCCCGGTCTGCCCATTAGCATTAGATGAGGGAGGTGAAGTTAATGTGCTATTATACTTCTCCTAAATTACAGTAATCCTTTGAGGTGGAAATGGCTGCAGTGGTGCTAGCTCCTGCAGTTTTATCCAGAGCATTGTGTTGTTCACATTTTCCCAGAGAGCTCAGCTCTGGGAAACACAAAATTATAGGAGAATCTCTAATACAAAGCTGAACAAGGGACCCCCAAAGACTCAAAACCAGAAGGCAGATTAAAACAATTTCATATACATTACAATTAAAAACCTCATTATTTTCACTTAACCTCATTCATTTTTAATACATGGAGTTGGGAATTACCAAAACTGGGTTAAGTTTCCAAAGGAATCATAGGCATGGCTTGCTGAGATACCTGGGTTCCTGCTGGCACACACAGTCACAGGCTGCAGCCATGGGGACCCTTGGTGAAGAATGGTCTGCACTGGACTGAGGAAATACTGAACAGCCCATTGAACAGGTAGCTAGGAATGAGATGCTGCTGAAGCCCCATCCCTGCAGAAATCTGGAATCTGTAGCTCTCCCCAGAGGACTCATGATTGGGGTTACACACCAAGGTCTGGTCTCTCAAAAGAACAAAGAAAAACTGGAGTAGAGTGGAGACAACCTTTTTTTAATGTGATCCAAAGGGGTTTGAGTAGCATCTGCTCTGTAGGTTTGTTAGTTGCAGTTTAATTTTGGTGGGTTATGAGTTTCTAAGTGAGGGCAAGTCAGCAGTGCTGCAGAGACACACTACCAGTGGGACATCAGGACATGTCTGTCACCAGCCCATTGGTATAGTGAGCTTGTTCTGTCAACTCCCCTCCCCCCACATTAGTTTATGGATGCTAATTAATTGCATCTAGAACTCCCATTTTTGCTAATTTATATCTATTTCTTAAAAAAACCCCCAAAAGTCACGTACTTTCATCACTTATTGTACAAATTAAGTAGTACTTCTTAAGTAGTGTAAATAGTTATAAGATATATCTTTTTATCATTAACATTTTGAAGACATTTGTGACAAGCAACAGATTTGTCTCTTGAGATATTTTTATTATTAAGAATTACAAATGCACAAAAGTCACTGTGTGCTGTGTGCAATCCTAGTAGTCTGGCACTAAGCTGCTGCCATGAACTAGAAAGATCACTGGCTAAGGAAACCGAGGCTCTTTTAAAGTATAATTAAAATTAAAGGTCTGTTATATTTCCTCACTCCAATTTTAATAATATAATCCTTCATGCCCACTCCCAGCTGGCCAAATCCTAATTACAACATCCCATAATTTCTGTTGCAAAAAAAGTATCTCACTTTATGTAAAAGTGCTTTGCCACACTTCTGTCTGCTGATGTCTTTCTCATTTGTACCTTCTCTGCACTGCTCTTTGTTTAAATATCTGTCCTTTATAAGACCTGGCTTTGCTGATCCCAAGGGTTGGACACTTTCCAAGTGTGATTGGCTCTGAAAAGTGAGCTGAGATTGTTGGACATTTTGGCACAAATCAAAAAAATAGGAAAAGTATTTTGCCATCTTTTCTCCACTCTGCAGCCTGCTGAACTTCCACAGCTAAAGAAACTGACCTCTGTACTGTCAGCTGTGTGCATTGATGTTTTAACTGAGTCTTTTAACCTTGTTTTCTATATTTAGTTTGGGGTCTCTCAGTGAAAAGGCTCTACTGGCCTTATTTAGATATTTTTCCTACAGTCTATAGTCTGTTGAAAGGGAATGTAAAAGGTCTCTAATGGTTTGCTGTGTTAGTGCCCTGTGATTAGGTGACTGCTACTCCCCTGCTCCTTTATACAAGGCAGAGCCACAGCACTCAGCAGCTGAGAAGGGTGTAATCCCTAGCAATCCTTTAACAATGCAAATGGAAAAGCTCCTGGTAAATGTTTCTCTATTTTTTTCAGAAGTTGCTCTCATCCAAATATTTGGGTTTCTGGCTCGTCCTATGGATGGCAGCCTGATGCTCTTTTTCCAATGTTTGAGAAGAGCCACATTTTTGTCTTGGAGGAGCTGTTATTTACATGGAAAAATGTTGTATGTATGTTCCCAATCTTCTTCCCACAGAACCAGCCAAGGAAGTCTCACTGAAAAAGCAATGTGCATTTCTCTTAAATGTTTCTCTCAGGTTCTTGCTCAATAATATCCGTTCAAATCACTGGTTAACTACACAAGTGTTCAATTTCCAAATGTTTGGCCACTTTCCTGTTTTGATACAAGAAGGTAAAAAAGTCACTGGCACATCTTCTGTGCTGTATGAGAAAGAATCCACTACAGGAGACCTGCTTGAGTGGGAACACCCAAACACTTGGAGTGTTCCTTGAAGTGCAGCTCCAAGAAACAAGGAGTCTGTGGGTTGGACTTGCACATCCTTGTGCATGATCACTGCAAACTGCTGGAGAGCTGCTGCATGTGGCAAAGCACTGAACTCAGGATGTTGATCCACATCTGTTCTCAGCTAAATGCTGCCTGGCACTGTCAGAGCATCAATGTTTTGCCTGACAGATAAATGCAAACCTTAGGAATGCTGGATCAGCAGTCCCAGCACAAAGATGTTTTGGTGCAGCAATTGACAGAGTGTCACAACAACTCCTAAAGTTCTGATTCGGTCTCTGGTGGAAAAAATTTGCATTTCATGCATGTCAAAGCCCTCACTGACTGCTCTGTTTGCTTCAGAATCCAGTTTGAAATTGTACTCCTTGTTTTTCAAACCACACCCTTGCTCCTTGGACTTCTTTCCAGCTTGTCTCCTGGAGACGACGGAGTCTGCCCCTCTCCTTCCCTCTGTCTCTTCTCTCTCCTTCCAACAAACTCCTTGCTGCTGAGTCAATAACTGTCTTCTGTCATTGTCTCCCATCCAGAACTGACTCCTTGTACATGTCCTACAGTCCTTCATTTTGCTGCAAAGTTCCATTCAAATAATGCTCTTTTCGCCTGGAATTCAATTATCCTTTTCCATCTGTTCTTACTGAATGCATAACTCTGGGTCATACAATCATACAAGAGGCTCTGGATGAGCTTCTTTTGTGGTATTTGTAAGTCATTGTGCAAGCTCCTGAGAGCAGGCTGGTAAAAAATGTAATGTTTTTGAAGAAGTTATTTGAAATGTAAAGATTATGTTGCAGAGTTGTTTAATATGTAATTGCTTAATGTCTAATTCATTCTTTGACAGGAGAATGGTGCTGTACATGCTTAGCATTTCAAGACAGTCCTGTTCTGGTGAATTTTACTCTTGACATGTTCCTGATAAAGGTCACTTTATGAATTTAGTTCAGTATGTGAAGCCCCATCCTGTATTTCCTGCACATGAAAGCTCTGCTGGAGATTATCAACTCCATCTCTCCATCATCTCCATCAGCAGATTCTGATAGCATTTAATGTCAAAGTGGACAGGAGTGTCTAGAGGCAGTAGCAGTGTAGGCTGGAGGTCTTTAGGTTCCCCACAGAGAATGCCATGGTGATACACAATTTACCTGCAATGTGCAAACAATATGCTTCTCTTGCCTCCCAGGAGCATTTCCATTTGAAGGAGCCATTTCTGTCCATAAGCAGGACGCCAACATCGATGCCCTCTGTGAGTTGTTTGCTGCTCCCTGGACACTGGCATTCTTCAGGCTTTGCAACACAGGTGCTGAATTCCTTGCATGGCAGTTTCTTAGCTGAGATTGCAACTCCTCCAGCCCAGCCTTGTGAAAACAGGCCTGTAGTGGTCAGTGACGCAAAGCCGGATAAAGGGCAGGGGAGTCAACGTCTGTCTTCAAAATCCTGACAGATGCATCAAGGCTGCATCCTACACCAACCTTTTTAGAAGCTGAATTCCTCCAGAGTGTTTTCTCTGGCAGCTCATTCATCAAGAGGGTAGAGAGTGAATGTGTTCTTTGAAAATATGAGCAATGGCAAGACATGAGATAGCCCATATAAATCCAGTGTGCATCTCCTGCTAATTTCTCTAGGTTTGGAACAACAGAAACCAAACTTTATTTATATATAGACCAAGTAAAATTTCAACCTAAAGGATCTGATCATTAATTACCATTTAGGAGCAGAACTAGTCAGTGTGCATAAACAGGGAAGGAGAAAGGGGTGGAAAGGACCTGGAGGGGTCTGCTGGTTATCACAAGTGTCCTACAGCAAGGCCAATGTTGTCCAATTGCAGATTTATAGGGTGATTTGAGAAATGCTGAATATATTGACTGTTAGGGCCTTTTAGCTATTTCCTTTGAAATAGACTCTCGAGAGGGAAAACCTCAGTGTTCATTTTCTTAACATTACTATATTATCCAGGAAAGAGAATGAAGCCAAGAAAAGCAGAAATGGAGTTACATTTTAATATATAGTGGTAAACCACACGGATGGTAAACAGACTTTTTCTTTTCTAAAGGATATTTACAATATATTTCCCCTTCTGCTACTCCTGGAAAAAAGTACTCTCTAAATTCATCATCTGTGAATTCCCCCCATCCTCAGAAGGAAGCAAGTCTTTATGAGTGTGCTTTCACTATGTTTTCCTGTTTCCTTTTCCCCACCACAGTCAATTTTAACACCATTGGCCAAATTCCACCATATGCGATGGAGAGGAATAAGTTCAAAGATACTGGATTCCAGCAAGTGTTATGAAAACAGGCAGCCAGAATGGAGAGACTTTTATTTAGAAGGAATGGCTGAAGTGGGAGTTCAGCCTTTATTGGCAAATCTATGAAGCAGTCAGTGCAAATCATGAAAAAAAATAATCTCTGACCAAGGTCAGTACCTTCTTGAATTAGTTTTATTGTTCATAAAATATTTTTGTTCCCTTTCCCTATGCCCAAATTCCTGCTTTTATATGAATCTGTGCCTTTGTCTGCATTAGCTTTAAATATAAGTTCAGAAGTCCTCATTATTTTCTGAACTGTGTTCTCCCCTTTAAAAACAGGTTTTTGTTAGACCATGTAATGCTGCTTCATGTAACACAAAGGCCCTGGGTTTTTTTCTATCAGCTTGTAGGACTTCAGGACGCTGAAGATAAAAGTCACTCTCATTTCCTTTTTCACTCCTGGCTTCCTCTGTCTGGAGTTGCTTGTGGAACAGGTTTTAATGGACGTTCTCTGCATTTCTTGCTTCTTAATGACATATACAACCTGAATGGAACAGACTGGCTTTTCTGGAACTTCAGTCTTAACTAGAATATTCAAGATACAAACACAACACAAAGATAATTCCCAGAGAGGTTCGACCATCACACATTTACTGCCTTTTGGATTACTGACAACAAGCAAGATGGCTGAGCTGGAATAAAATGTAGGCAAGCACAGGTTTACAAGCTGAAAGTCCTCATAATGAAATGTCTACCTAAAAAAATTCCTACTAATGCTCAGTACCTACTAGGCAGAAGCAATACATAAGCACTTTGCAACCCTGTCACTGGAATAAATTTAGCTGACACAAGATGAAGGCAGGTGTGCCCCTTTATGCCAGAGCTTTCAGTGTAACGGATGCTATTTGTGTGAAGGATGTTGAAAGAAGGGAGAAAACCTGTGCAGAGGCCTTAACAAGCACCAGAGGGAATTTACAATGCTGTCTTTTTCGGGTATAATGAATCTTTTTAGAAAGACCTTCCTGAATTTAAAGAGTATTTGGTACTTTCTACTTTTCTAAAGGCCTGAGGGTTGCCCTGAAACATAAAAAATTACATCACACTTTTGGCAATCTGTGCTGTTCCAGATATGTAGTGTATCTTAAGCAAACACAAAAAAAAAAATAAAAGGGGAAGCATACAAAGTGCTAGCTAAACCATTTATATAGCACTTTGTTGTCATGTTTCTTTGCAGATTTTTGGTCCTTATCATGGAAAAATGTGATCTAATAAAGTAATAATTTCAAAAAGAGTATATGAAGGTTGTTATGGAGTAACTTTTAGTTGCCTCCTTCTTTCTGCACCAAGCCATACTGCATTCAGGAAGCAAAGGGATGATTTCTAGCCCCAGTGCCATAATTTTCCTTCTTTCGTCTTAGCTCTCCACAAGTCATTTGCTCCAACTCAACCAGAGTCAAGTTCTTAAAATTCTGGCTGGAGTAAGGCTCAAGCTACAGCACATCAAAAGTGATTCATCTTTGTGTGTTTCTACCCGTTTTATGAAGACCGAAACATGTTAATAATAAGCAGCTCTTCTTTTGTTTCTTTGGTCATGCTGGAAGAGGCAAACTAAAGAATTGAAAGAAACAAGTTTAGTGTTAAGAAATGAGCACTTTCATGGGCCCCAAAGATCCTTAAATATGTGCATATTTCTCTTCTAGCTCAGAATGTGACTGAGACAGCACATGATGTGCTGCCTGATGCAAGAACTATGTTCAGTTAATGCACACTGCCAAGTTTGTGTCTGCCAACAGGAGCTTGATTTGCTATATCTGGGCTGTGACTGGTCATACTCCTTCACAAAGGCAGCAAAATAGCAGAAAAAATGGTAGAATACAGGGAACTCTTGAGCTGTTTGATCAATTATTCCAAAACAAGGGTAGTCAAATCTAGGCCATAGGATTAAAATGCAGCCTGAATCCACTCTCATTTGTGATACAAACATTTTGGAATGGTCTGTCCTTTCCCAGTCCACCCACTCGTGTCAAAAAATGATGTTGGATTTGCTGGTGATGCCAAAGCCGTGATAAGCTGGGAGCATGGTCTCTGGTTAGGCAGGGCTTCCTGATGCATTCACTGGTGTATTAACCTCCTCAGCTGCTGGGTTACAAAACAACAAGGCAGCATCTATTACACTGCTGATCTCAGATACCACTTCCTCTGTCATCTCCATTCATAGTCACATATGACATGCAGAATTATTTTCAGCTCTACTTGGCTTGCACGTAATCCAATTTTGCAGCTCCCCCCTGGACTCTGTAAATACAACAGCAGGAAGAAGCCACCTTGTGTCCCTTTGGGCCAGGAGGACATGCCAAACATCAACATGGATCCGTTCCTGAAGACCAAACTGTTTTTGGTAAGTCTGCTCACAGACTTCATAATCCATCTGTTTTCTGTAAAATGCAGTTATTTACAGCAAAGTTCACTTCACAGTACAGTAGCTGCTGTTTATATTGCTATTTCTGGTGAGGCTCAATATTGTCTATTTTTCATTATATCTCAATGCTGCCTTTAATTGCCTCTTTCCAGCAGATTTACGTATTATCCCTCCCGGCTGTTCACACACAGACTTCCCCTTCCTTGGCAATCTTCCAGTCATTCCATACTACAGAGGTACTAAAACAGCAGAGCAGTTGATGAGAGTTAAAATAAAACTACATTATGTTGTACTACATGGCCTACAGCTGACTGAGCAATTGGACAACAGAGCATCTGAGACTCTTCAGAAGTTCTCTTCCTTCTCTTGACTGTTCATTTTATACTTTTGGGCAGGTACAAAAAAAGGTGGTAGAGGCTTAACAAATGTATCTTGAAATGTTATCTAATACCTTTTTTTATCACTACACCAGGGGAGAGTATGTTTGAATTAATGATTCTCTCAAATAACAACCAAAAATTGTTCTCACAGGAATCAGCTTCATAATCCTGACACTTGAGAAACGTGGGGAAGCAGAGACATTCCCTGGAGAACTATTGGGGTCATTAACACAGCCAGGCTGACTCAGCACTACATCTACATGTGGCCAACTGCAGGGATATAAGGAAGCTTAATAGCTTTAACGTGGTGCTCAACATAAATACACACCTGTTTCCTAAATAAGTACATACCAAATTTAAGGCTCCAGTATCTTGCTGTTTAATGCACCCAGACCCCACTTCTCTGTCATTGCCAGTAGCTGCTGCTGTCCAGTAACACGTGGAAACCAGCAACGTGGGGCTGTGCCCCACAGAAGAGCTGCTTTGGTTGTGCTCTTCATCCTACCTCACTTGGGCACAGGTGAAGCCCTCAGGCTCCTGGCAGGCTGCCTCTGTAAACCCAGCACAGCTGGCATGAGTGGAGAGTAAGGCCTCAATATTACATTTCAAACACTGATTAGTAAAGCAGGTGATTGAAAAAAAAGGTGTTTGTTTAGCTTATGGAGATTGTGGAAAAGAAAACAGCTCCAGAAATCCAAAGCTGGAAATGCTACAGCACTCGGGTGCATCAGATTCCTCTGAATGAGCTTCTTTCCCTCCACCTTTGGCTGCAAGGATGAAGGTCTTCCTCAGACAAGCACTCGACAAGCAGTTGAAATCCAGCTCAACAGAAAGCCATTCAAAAGGGTCAAGAGCAAGGATTCATGCAGTAAAATAAATACCTGGAGATGGAAAAATCTTTCTCCGCTTTTCCTCCCACATGTTTTGGAATTATTGTGCCAGGAAATTATTAAATCACACAAGTTTCAGTAATGAATGTATTGCTTGGATGGCATGGGAAGCTACTGAGAGATATGGTGAAGGAAAATAACTTTCCAAAGTCAGTGATGAAAGATGAGATAGGTGAGCAGGACTACAACTTATATGGACTTCTGCAAATAGTACTGGTATGGGAGCATAGTCTTCAAATTAATACAAGTGAGCATTAAGAGGAGGCATGTGCATAAAAAGCAGAGGGATATTTGTTCAGTATTTTCTGCTGTCATTCAGCACAAAGGTTCCCAGTGATATTTTGGTTTAACTGGGAAGACTCTGACACCAAATTAGGAAAAGGACAAATCAGAACTGCTAAAGCACTTCTGTATCTAGAAGTATTTTTAAGTTTTGAGAACAAGGTTATATTTGCAATGCCACAAATGCCAGTTCAGGGCATGCCAGAGTTGTTCTGTGTCTCAATAAGGCTGGTGCCTTCATAAGAGGCCCCTCACAAGCTTGTTTTCTCACCTGCACTTTGCAATTCAGTTTTAGGTCATTCAACAAAAATTAACCCATCACTGAATTATTGCAACTATGTCATTTAGGAAAAAACCCCTCTTCTCTCCATATGGTGATACAGTATGTACTGATGAATATTTTCTGCCTCAGTCACACCTGCACAGGGAGCACATGGAAAAGAGGTGGGAGGTGGCAGTGGCAGTTTGGCTGCAGCAAAGTGGGTTCTGCATTGTCACTGACTGTGCCTGCCTTGCATTCTGAGTACATGAGGGGAGGATCCCAAAGGTACCCACAAACCCCACTAGCTCCTATCCATGCTGTATGGCTGTGTGGAGCTTTGGGAACAAAAATAAATGCCAGAAATGTCAACAGCCTATAACAACAATGTACAATGAAACAGATAAAATGATTCACAGGTCTCCTCTCCAGTGCTGTTAGCAGCCTATATATTTTCAGGGTGGAAAATAATCTGGAATTGTCTGAATCTCCGTCAAAATCCTGCCTTTTAAGAGGGGTAGAGCTCAGTGCTGTCCAGTGGCTGCTGTTCATTAACAGTGAGAGCAGCTCTACAGTTAATGTGGAGGAAAAGGAGTCATCTTGCATGGAGATGCCAAGGAGGCCCACTTTTGTTTTCCACAAAATAGCCACTGCTAGAGCTGGAAGTCCATTTTCTAGAAGGTTCTGCCTCACCAACAGCAAAGTTACAGTTCATCTAGGCTTTTTATAGTGGAGGCAGGGCTGCACAGTCACTGTACTTAGTAAACCGTGCCTGGTATTCAGGGATCTTCCTGATTTGGCAGCCTGTTTATTCTGGGGGCACCTCCCTGCTTGCTTTCAACTAAACCCTACCAATCCTTCAGTTCTAGCCCCAGCGGGGTTGTGCTTCATATTTTCCCAGTCTGGGAATTTGTAATAAATTTATTTGGAAGCAAACAAACCAACAGACCTACCAAAATGAAATGAAAATTGCAGAACTCCCTCTGAAAGCCAGAGCTCTTTTCAGAAGCAGGGACTGCTTCAGGCAGAACTATGGGGTCCTTCATTCCAACAGCCCCTGCTCTGCCTGATGTTCCATACTTGGATGAGCATCCTTTACCTCCCTTTCCTCACTCCTTTCCCAAGAGGGCAGGGACTGCACTGTAAGCAAGCAAGTCCTTGAGAAAACACAAAGGGTTGAAACGCCTGATCAGCCATAAACAGCTATGTGAGAAATACCCTTAAGACTCTGAAACTCATTCTCATGCCAGCAGAGCCAACAAACTATTAATATTCCTAGCAGAGATCCAGAATCCACTGCACTGCTCCATTCTCTATCATCTCCTACTGTGCCGTTTGTACCATTTTGATTTTTCTATATGCAACAATTAAGTGCAGAGATGGAAGTGCTCTCAATTCCCAATTGTTGAAAAACTCTCAGCAAAAAGGCAGCAAAGTTACGCAAATTTTTTTTAAAAATCTGTCAGTCGCTCTATTAACTTGCCCTTTCTCTGAGATTTTGTAATAAATAGCACTTCTGAATCTCTGCTTTACAGTATCAAAATTAAACTCTACTGCAAAAAAAAATCAGAAGCCAAGTTCCTCCCTTCACATAAAAGTAAGAATCTACCCAAAGGTCAAAACATTCACAAGTTTTCTACCATCACCAAATTTGGGACCACACAAATACCACTAGGTTTTCAAAAAGATTTGTATCATTTTTTGCATTGCTCCTGTTTCACCTGCCCCCTGTCCATGCATACATCCAGTTATTGATATTCCTGATAATACCAAACACTATGGCAAGGTTATTTTTTAAGCAACATCTGGAATTATTTTATCATCACAAATAAATTCTTTTGCAAAAATAAATGCTGGGTTACTTACATTCCTCTCTCAGGCTCTAAGAGAATCTACTCAAGAATAACATAGAAATGTCATACCCTCTTTTATTGTCAGAAAACAAAACTCACCAGCTGCAAACTTATATCCATGCTGGTACAAACTTAACAGAGTAGGTCCTGCATGTTAACAGATATAATGGGGGAAGAGTATCAATGAAGTTGTAATAAAAAAAAAAAAAAAAGAAAAAGGGAAATAAATGCAACAACTCCTCATTAATAGTAAGCACCTTTTATTGGCTGTCTTACCATTCAATACTCATTCCATTCAATCTCTTAAACTGCTGAGCTACATTCCAGTTTAGCATTTAAATAAAAGATAATGCAATTTGACTTGTACAAAAAGTGTTATACCTGGGTGGCACAGAATAAAAGTTCTATTTTAAAAAGCCATAGACACAAACAATCACTACCTGTGGTTTGAAAATTAAGTCCTATGTATTTCAAAGTAAAAATTAACATATATCCTCTGTATGATGTTATGCTGGTAAAAATGCTTACAAAAATGTTTGTTCAGAAGGCAGACTGGTTGGAAAGTATTTTCTATTTCACCATTTAACAAATGGCATCACTTCACAAAAACTACTAGGCAGCAAAATAATTCAGGTGAATTTCACAGATTCAAAGAACCTCTGACATCATTGTGTCCCAATGATTTCAGTAGGGCCACTACAGCTCAACATAGCAAAAAAAAAAATCTGTGTAGTACAGACTAAAATTCAGCTACAAATCATTTGTTACAAGATGTAATTCAGTGCTCAGGAAATTTAAAAATCAAATACACCCAGGAGTGTAGTCATCAGATACTGGTTATTCCCATTCTTTTTCCTTGCTGCTTTTAGAATTTTATGTCTGTGTTATGAAGGGTATATGCCACTTCCCAGTGTTTAAGATCTCTTCAAAATTGATTAGCAAACTTTTTGAGAAACTGGTAAATTGCCTTTTATAAAGAATACTTAAAATGTGGTGTTTTTTTTGCAATCTTCTTCTGACCTTATTAAACTTCTACCCAAGCCAATAAAATTAACCAGAGCTATTTTGCTGCAAGAACACCAGCTTATATGCCAACACGAATATGCAGGCAAAATAATTTATTTTATAAAAAATTAGCACATGAGTGCAAATTAAACTTCTTCTGAAAGTCCTGGACTCTACACAGTTAAAGTTTTTCAACAGTATCTAAGAAGAAATAAAACTCCATCTCAGGAAACAGTAAGAAAATCTACTGAAGTAAATCCTTCATCACACATGCAAAATGGCATTTCCTGGAAAAGCAAAAATCATGTGGTTATTTTCCTTTCAATTTCCTTTTCCTGTAGGATGGAAAGTTATTCCAAGAGATAAAAAACATAATCACTATTATAAAATAGTGGTGTCTCCTCATGTCAGTTAGACTTAAGTTTGTTATCAGCAAAAATCAAGATGAAAGCAGAGACAAGCAATTCAGTTTGTAGCAGAAATTCTTTTATATCCAAGCACCATCTTTTTCCCCTGCAAAAGAAACCCAGTGTGGGAAATGATCCTTTAAAACAAGGCCATTAAAACCAAACAAAAATAACAAATAGAGCAAGAAAACCTAAGCAAAGGCAGGCACACATTACTGAGGCAGTGAATGGGATTGTTAGAAGACATGAGGAGTTAGACATCTGTAGAGATTCCACATGGCTGAGATCCTGGGTTTCTACTCTGCTTGGATCAGGGCTGCTCAAAGCACACAGAGGGATTTATTTTTTATTCCCAAAGCAGAAATGGGGATTTATTTTTTATTCCCCTTCCCTACCTGTGTTTTTAAAGGCATCAAAGATATTCAGGATGCACTGAATATTTCGTAAGGCCAATACAACTAAACATTTACTCAAAAACTTGAGTTAATTTCGTGAAATAATTTAGATTAAAAATGGAATAGCTTACATCAGAAAGGCAGCACACTTCACCCTTAAATCAAAGATTTTTGCTTGGATTCAAGCTCCAGAATTCTTACTACACATAACACAACCAGATCCTCCAGTGACATTTTTCCTCCATTTGCCATAACTTAGTCAAGAAAGTCCCAGTGTCCATCCTTGTTATCAGAGTCTGATTTTAGCAAACACTGAGTTGGGACACAGTTGCTTACATGTGAAGGCAGATCTCACACTAAAAGGAGTGTTATTAAAACAAATAAGAAACTCAACCAGGTACAATCAAAATTTTGATCATTGTTCACTGAGGTACTTAACATATGCAACTAACAACTGTATAATTTACTAAATAAATGTATCAACTTTCTTGAGACATCAAATCATATAATTAATAAATATTCTAACAGAGTAAGATAATTAATCATGGTATAAACCCAAATAGTAAAATGATGTATTAATATTAATAGGCTATTTGTAATTCTTAATGTGCATAAATGATACAAACAGAAAAATTAAAAAGCAATTAAAGGTACTCAATTGCTCTTGAAGCTTTATGTCCCTCCAAAAGATTTTTTTGGGGGGGACTGAAATCAATGCCATCAGTAACAAAGAAAACAGGCTCACCTTAAATCTAATTCACAACTCAACCCTGCCAGTATGCCAGAAATAGTATTTTTTCCACAATACTATGTCAAATAAGTGTAACTTTTTTAGTGATTTATTTTTCTACAAGTGAACTTTCTGGAGACACAGTAAAATAAGAAAGGCTCCATTTCTCTTATCTCCTTAACAATTGGATGCACCTTGTGGCAAGTGAGCTCAAGGTAACAAATCCCTTGGAAAAGGAACGAGGAGGGTGTGACTGTGACATCTGTGAAGGGGACAAGCTTGCTAGCCCAGAACACCAAAGTCTTTCTTTAATTCATAAGGCAATGTGGCATTGGTTCAAAAGTAACAATCTCTTCCTAGCCATACACTGTCACTTGTGATGTTCCAATACTGACACAGGTCCCTTGGCCTCTCCAAACAGGAGCACTTTGCTTGTTTTCAAGACAGACAGCAAGTTCTTGCCGTCATGTCTCCAGGCTGGAGCAGAACTGTGATCATTTTGTTCTACAGTGACCCTTACAAAAGGACAAAACAAAGTGAAAAGCCCAAATTCTATCTGGAAGACTCAAAAATGGTTTTGGGCTTTTCTTCATTTGCAGGAACTATTCATACCTGCTAAGCCAACACAGATGCATGTAAACCATAGTGGAGCTTCTTAACAGTCACATTACTTAGCAAAGCACAGCATCTGCTCCATCTGTAATCACATCTGAAATAAATGCTAAAAAACAATCCTCTACAATCTGTGCACTATCAGAGCAACTCTCCATTTCTAAAATGGAAGCTGTTTTTTCAAATACCCACCTAAATGAATCAGCTGAGAAAGAGCAGAAAATTAAAAACAGATGGTGACCATTTCTGCAAAACAATCTTTAAGAGCACATGCATTTAAGTTCTGATTTTGCTACCCAAACTTTTTGGGTCACTGTCAATGAACATTTCTTGCAGACCATAAGATACCCTTAGAGATCTTTACTAACGAGACTGTAAAGGCAAGAGTATTTAGTTACCCAAACATAAAACCCACAATTTGTGTGGATGCACCATTTGGGCCAATTCATCTTAGCAAAGGGAACACACACAGGATATTACCATTACTGCATGACACCCTTGATATTTTACAACTTCTACAGAACAGTTCATTCCTTAAGCCCAGAACTGCCGCAGAACAGTCGCTTAAAAATATTTTTACAGCTGGAAATCAGCATTTTTTCCTGAATTTAACATATCTGTAGGTAAACAGAATTAGCAACATTTGTTCTGAACAAAGCAGCACATTCTGTTCCCCCTGCCCAAAACAGAAGCAAAAATGCAGTTCCTTTTGTCATCACAGCTCCCAGGCCAAGGACACTGCAGCTTTGTGAGTGTGAATTCCTCCATGCACATGACACAACTGAGCAGGGCATCCTGACCCAATGCTGGGAGATTTTACTCCACATGCACTTTTCCCATGTAGACTAAGAGGAAATGTAAAGTATTGTGCTGACTTAAGACTACATAATTTTAATGACAACAAAACCAATAACATAGCAGAAAAAAGAAAAAAAAGAAACAGATACTGCCCAAGATTTTCTTTAAGAGATCAGTTGAGATGAGGCATTCAGGATGAACCAACATTGGACAAAAGGAATTCTGAAAATCCTTTAAAGTTGTCGGACTTTCCTATCAGTGTTTTTAATGTTGACATCCAGTGTCTCTACTTTCTTTGTGAGCCGATCCAACATATCATCCTGCTCTTCTATTTCAGTCTGCAGGCCAAGAGCAAGGCTCTTCAGGCGACTCAGCCCAGAAGACATCTCATCTGTCAGGGGAGAGAGGGACCATAAGGAATCAAAGTGCTATAACACATTATCTAAATGGCCACTATCAGGATTCCTTCTTCTCCAAAACCCTGAGTTAGAAAACATTAGATAGAATTCCTCAAGTCTGAGTGTTCCTCTGAAATAGAGGAAGCACTGGTGTGTTCGTAGTTGCACAGTTCCTACCAGAAATGGTCACTTCCTCCTTTTTTACATTTTACATTTGGTGTTAAGTAAATGCTTAACACCAGATTGGATCTTTGTCAAATGACATACCCTGTAACGTAGTTTTTACCTTTTTTTTTAACTGTATCTCATAGAAAATTTGGTACATATTTTCTCTGCTCAGCACACACAGTATGCTCAGTACCTCAATTGCTTTTCTTTAAACTTCATGCAGAGATGATACCAGTGAGCTGAAGATTTAAGCACTTATTTATCATAGATGAAAAACTCCAATTTCTAGATTTTGTAATTGACCAAAATATGACAATGTGACTTCAGGTTAGTAAGTTTTTCACAGCTTGTGAACAGAACAAATGGGCTTCCACTAGCTCTTGTGACCAACCATTTCTCTTTGATTTTTTCCAATCTCTTCTTGCTAGGGCAGCTACACAGTGACACATGTAAGCAAACAGACACTTTGTCTATATGCTACAGAACAAAGGAAGGCAAACTCAGATGAATGGTTTTGAGAAGCAATAAAAGAAATGCAGCAAACCCACAAATTAAATATTTAGTGCCTTTCAATTCTTAGCAATTTTTAGCAAAACATGTGTTTCAAAAGCTGTGCATTGCTTTAAATTATTTGGGTCTAAAGTGATGTACTATGTAGACAGTTTTGAAATGCAAATACAAGGAAATGATTTTTTAAATTATCATCAAATTTTGCATGTTAACTAAAAAAATGTTGGCAATACATCACTTAATAATTATATCTGGTTTAGAAACCAAAAGTTCACAACTGTATGACATCAAACAGCTTCAGTTTCCTCACTCACCTAAGTTGGTATCAATTTTCTGGTGGTAAGCTCGCAGTTGTTGGTTCCTTGGGTAGGCATCCTTTTGCACTGAAGAAACTAAATCTGCTTTGTTGAAATCATTGTCTGTTAAGAGTATAGAGTACAGAATATTATATAACGACAAAGCATGTGAGAAGAGGTTTTGAAATTTTAGCAAGGCTGTTAAAAATTAGTTTGAACACCGCTGCCAGGTAATCACATAACCAGAGTATTGAGACCATTGTCTATAGGCCAGCTCTCAAGATGAACACTTCAGCTACAATTATTCTCTTTCGGGCTGCCACTTGTAGTTCTAGCAGGGAGTTGAGAGAGAAAAGCAAACCCAGCGCGCATCCAGGGGGGACAAAGGGCCGGGCCGGGCCCCGGGACCCGCCACAGCTGAGGCCGCCGGGGCCGCCCGGCCCCCTGCTGGACAGAGCTCGGCACTACACGGGAAGGGATCCAAGTCTCTGAAAGCCTTCACTTCGTTACTGACACATCATCATCATCATCACCGATATCCTGCTGCTCTCCCACTCTTATTATGTGACATTACCCAGGCTCACTTGATAAAGAAACAGTTACTTAGTACGAACAAGCCGTCACAGAAGTTAAGAGACTGAGATAAGGAGGAATGAGGCCAAACTCCATACACCACCTTCTGGGCATCGAGAAATTACTTCAGTATGAAGGGTTAGGATCCATGTTTGAAATAACAAGGACAATGTGTCTGAAAACTATGACAAGCAATGGTTAAAAGAAGAACCTCTGAACGTGTAACATTTTGGCAAAGTTAGGGAAACCCTGCCTGCACACTGAGTGCATTCTCTATGCAAATATAAGCACTGGGTGCTTTTAGTCTTTAATGGGTGTAACATCTTCACTACGGATATAAAGAGTTTCATGGAAACAATTCTCTATGAAGAGTTTAACGGAAACAATTCCCTAGATTTCAAAGCAAGAGGGCTGGGTTACAAATCTCCAGATGTTAGGCAGCAAGGTAAATCAGCAGCTGGGCAGGCTGAAGGGTTGCTGCCTTCATCACTCTGCAAGTTTGCCCCACATGGATTACAGGCATTCAGTGTAAAATAAAGTTAACAAACCTGAATTTAGCTTCCTTAAATTTGGATGGCTTTCCTGGTATTTTGACTCTTGTTCTTTACTAGACGCGATTGCTTCTTTTAACCTAGTTTAAAAAAAAAAAAAAGAAAAAAGAAAGCATTGCTATTGATCTCAGGATTAAAGAAAAAAGGTAGCTAGACCATCTCAGGAGTTTACAGGATTTGAAAGAACCAACAGACATTTTACTTTTTCATTTTCTGGTGACATTTCAGATGTGCTGTGAGAGACAAGTCCCAAATAAAAACTTTGTTACTTACCTGCTGTTAGCATAATATTCAGGGGCTCCATTCTGCTCTGGCTTGCTCTCTGGAGGTTTGGCTTTGAAGTAGTTTACCAAACCCC
>VXBB01014469.1:0-14282 GCA_013399915.1 Illadopsis cleaveri
AACCAAGAAAGCTGAGGGCACCATTTGACTGCCACACAGCTTCGAAAAAGCCCCAGATTTCTTCAAAAGCCTTGTCAAAGAACTGTGAATTACTGTTTTAAAGCCTAAAATATTATTGTCTCAACTTCTAAGTTTTACACCTTTTTGGTACGTTTAAGCAGAAAACAATGTAAAATTCAGAATCAGAAATGTGCTTGACTGCAATAAAGTTTTGCCACAGTTGTTGTTCTTTTGTTTAGGGATAGATGTCTTTTGTGTGTATTTACCCCTTTAAGAATGTTACTATTTGTCTATACAGGGCTGCATAGATGTGAGACACACAGTACTGACATCATGATGCAAAAAGTATATCCACGACACATACACAAACACACACACACTTTTATCACAAATGGAAGCCACTCTCCACTTTCTTCTAAGTTCTGGCCTGCTTTGCATCACTGAGGAAGCAACATTTTGGCTTACATATCTGAGTGTTGCAAGTATGAGATTTAAATCTGTACATGCAATGCCTATAAAGGTCAGGTAGAAACAGATATACTTCTATACTTCTATACTTCTAAAATGAACCTTTAAACAAGTATTGACTTTTGTGGGAATATTTGAAGGAAATGTACCTTTCAATAATAGTGTATTGTTTTGAATTAATGTATCAAGAATTGCCTCTTGAGATATTGTATCAGAACAGTACCATTACTTTCCTAAATGCAATTCTTACCTGACAGTTTAGTCATAATGTATAATTGTCACACACCTATAGGATCAAAAAGATACATAGAATACTATAGGTAATATAGGTTTGAGGATTTTTTAGTAGAAAAGTTTTCAAACTCCCCTAAAAAATGAGCTAACTCAGATAAAGGTTTTTTGGTTCAGCCTCATTTCTACATTATGGTTCCTATTTCTTATTCTCTTTCCAAAGAAGGAAAAAATATTGAGTTTTGTTCTGGTTTGCCAAATTGCTGACTACAGTGGAGAATATCACTTCTCTGAATAGCAGACGAACATTTAAAATCAGCCTACAGGTGCGCTTTATCTACCATTTGGTGTGATGGAGCAAGCACAATATCTTATTACATTGACTTCTGCACCTTACAGAGAATTCAATATCAAGCTATTTCTTTCCTTTTCACATAAGTTTTTTCACATCTTTTTTTTGTCTGATGGCACATTGCAAATATTGTTAAGTAAACAGAGTGCTATATGGTATTTGGTGTAAGATATTCCAACAATAGAAAAAAAACAAACACTCAACAAACTTCCATCATGGCAAAAATAATGAATAATTCTTTTCTTCATAGAATGAAAAGATTGCTCTGAAAATGGTAACTCCATTAAAGGGCAGTACTTGCTCTTAGCTTGTAAGTACTGTAGCTTAAAATGTATTAAATAAGCTAACGGAATTAGCTGACTATAATTAGGGCTGATAGAAATAGTAGATTGAAGTTGGCACAGTAAAGTACCTCATTCAGTTGGACAGTTTTTTAATACCTCCTTCTGTGGTCAGGAGTTGTCTAATCAGGCATCTTCATAGGCTATGCTTCATTTAATGGATGTCAAGAACTTTCTTGTAGTGGTTCCCCTTATGAAATATGTTCAATTATGTGAAAGCCAGAAATCAAAGAAATTAATCCTAAAATATCAATTTAAGGAGCTTTAAGTGCTGAAGAATTATACTTCCCTTTAGTTGCTTGGTTTGGAAAAGTGGAAGTGCAGAAAAGCTGTAACTGTCACCAACTCCTCAGTTTTGTCTTTTCAAAGACAGTCTCAGCACTTCACAGTAATTCTTCCTGAGACCCGTCAGTTATTTCTTCCCCTTTCAACTCATTACCCCTTGCAGCAAAAAAGTACAAAAATATCCTGCCCCCCAACACTCCCTCATCTCTAAACCAAACACAAGAATGGGAAATTTAGCATTCTGCTTTTCTTAAGTTTGGCTTTGACTTATGTCATATCTTTCCTAATTCCAAGTTGAACCTTTTGGTACATCTCATTTAGCCACTCTTGCCACTTTGGTTCCTTTGTTTTCACTCAGCCATTACACTGCAAGAGTTTTGCTAGAGCTTCTGAACAGGTACAGCGTCCTGCCTTGTCACACACTCCGAAGGAAATAAGTTGGAAAAGACCTCTAATTCCAAACAAGTTTCCTGCAACTGGCCTCAGTCCTGTGGCTGAAGCTGTCAGAGTGAAGATATCTGGATTCCTATTTGTCCTTGATCACCTGCCACAGATTGCATTTCAGGAGAGGATACCACCCAGTAAAGCTTTTACTTCCTGACTACTCCTCCTGACTACTCTACTGCCTGAAGCAAGTCGTTATATCCTACGTCCTGGGCTTCCAGCTGCAAGTCAGAAGGGAGATGTAAAGTATGTGAACAGAGAAAACATGAGATAATGTGCAGTGCCAAAATGCATATCAGAATCATAAGGGCATGAAAATTTTGCTCACTTTAATTAAAGGAGTGTGTTAAGGAACAGAGTTGACATACATATATAATGCTTCATGTAACAAGAGTGCAATTGCAGTAAAAAATTGCCTTTCTGTAAAGGAAATGGCAACCTGGACTTTTTAATTTGTGTCAAGACAAGATAGAAGCATATGAGACATCTTACGATACAACCCCAGGATAATGATTAATAAATATGAAAATAGTTAGCAAATCCTAAAAGAGCTTTTAGACAACTATATACATTAAGAACTATTAACAAGTAACAAAAATCCCTTGCATTTCCTTCACTTAGGACCACCTTCTTCCCATACTGCCAAAAGTTCAGTTCCTGACATGCCAGGTCATTTCTGGATATAAAAGAATTTAAAATAGAATTAAGGCTTGGCATTTTTATAGGTATAAGTGTTTTCAGAAAAAAAAAAACCCTCTACAATATTGACTTCTGTAGACAGAATGAGACTATTTCAAGTTTTCTGTTTGCAAGCTGGATTATTCAGTGTGAATAAAACTGCCCCAAATTTCTCAGCTTAAGCTCTTAGCAGAAGCATAGATTCATATAGAACAAATAATCTGAAAATTTATCAGCTTTGCCAAATTTTCCTGAAAGTCCAAAATACCTAATTAAAATACAGTCTCCTTAAAATGTATTTTCTGTTCATCTTTTTAGTTACTGGATTCACTTTTATGTGCAGTAACTGAATTGCAAAATGTCAAAAAAGTACCCTAGTAAGGACTGTACATCTAATAAAGTAGAGAACAGCATAGCTTCTCAGTCTATATTCATGTGGATCTGTTCTTAGACATGGTCTGAAGCAGTATGTGTCTGAAATATTTTATTTAGAGCAGCTATAGAAAAGTCTAAAGAAAAATATTGGCACTGCTACAGGTCTTGACTTGGAGACTTAATACTCCTGTATAGGAACCTCTTTCTTACTGATGGCTTAACACACATATGAAAGTGCTCCATCAATGAATAACACAGAAAAAGAACTTATTTATTGTTAAGCCAGCGTGGAACCGTATCAGCAATGAGCTCTGAGTTCTGAGGAGGCGACTTGCTCCAGATGAGGAACTGGTCATCTGCACATCATTAAGGATAAACTGTTGCAAGGCCAAAACCCAGAGAACTCAAAAGGCAATTTTTTTTTGTTATCTGATTGGCATCTAGACATATTCGGTAAGAACTGAAACATTTTATGCAATGGAAAGAAACACCTTTATATATTAAAAAGCATTCTTTAGCATTTTCCTTACAAGCCTAGTATATTTGGTATTTTCCATCTGCCTAAAGTGAATCAGTTAAGCCAAAAGTTGTCAAAGTGGTTGTGAATGAGGAAAACCAGATGCTGAATTCCTTTCAGAGTAATAAATGCATGTTTTCCTGGTAAGCTCTTATACATTGTTCAAAGAAATTGCAAGTAATAGACATTTGGATTACTAAAAGCTTCTCCCACACAAAACTGGTATGCTTCCAGCCACTGCTCTATCTGTCTGCTCCTTGCTGAAGAGAGTTTGCAACCTTTTACTGGGACAGCAGCAGCATGTTAGCAGGACTCAGGCACTTCCTTCCCATCCTTGATATACCTAAGAAATTCGGGGCTTAGGCATTTATTAAGATTCAGACAAGAAATTAGCATGATCCCTTTAACAAAGTCACCAAGCTGATAATGTCTCCATATCATAAGGTAAATCAAGGACCTAGTGCAGGCCTTTAGAATCCTAAGATTGCATCTTTCTTGGAAGGGAGTGATATCTGACTAAATGTTGCCTGCTGTTACTGCTGTCATCAGTAATCTGGTAGTGCAGGTGTCAAGCACCATGGTGTAAGCAGGTGGCATGAATGAGCCTGAGAGCACAGAGCATCATCCAAAAACTGCTGGTGAGCATGCAGAGACATTGAACAATGCACAGAAAGTCGGCCCTGCACTTTCTAACACAGGGAATAGGCAGGTACAGTGAGGGTCTGTTTCCTTAGTCTGTTCTGCATCCTTCTCATTACTCAAATCAGTTTAAAATCCCATACGGGGTTCTGCCAGCTAAAATATTTTGAATGGATGCTAAATGAAATGTTTTTTCATCTTAGTTTCCAGGGTTGTTTAATTTAGTTTTTCTTCAATGTACTTTAAAATTTAAATGTATACAATTCTTATTCTTCCATTCCCTTTTACCCTTGCTCTTCCACTTCTTCTTTTCTTCATTATGTTACCCCTAATAATTATCTTTCTGGCTATTAGTCCATCATTTTCTAAGAAGTTAGTTAAATCTGCAGTGAGTTAAAATCCTTCTGATTGAACTTATGAACATTATGTTCCATAGGAAATACCCCTGCATTTTTAATGTCATTGTAGCACGGACCACTTTGATGACATCTTTCAATCATATTCCCTATTAACCATACACACACATTTCCTCCTGCTTCAACTGTCAACAAGATTTTCAAGTTGTTGGAATACACTGCATACTTGGAATACTTACATCAGCTCTACACTTACAATTTTTTTGCAACAGAGCTGGAAAAGGATTTTGTTCAGGAAACCTGTAAAATCAATGATGCTTAGAAACAGTTGTACAAAATACATGCTACAAGATTTTGAGGCTTATTTTTCTGAGCTTAGGCATAATGCCCATTGGATAAACTACAGTTCCATAGTTTAACCATAAGCTTGCCTTTATTTGCTTCTTTTTTCATTTGGTAAAAATCTATGCAGTCTTTGGCAGAAGCAGCAGACAGTTTCCAGGTATTAGCCTGCCAAGGCAAATCATAAATTATGCTTAAAGGAAAACCCATTACTGAGCTTCAATCATTTATTGCATAATGAATGTATATTTCGGATACAGTGAAACATTTATAAGGTTACTGAAAGTATAGCAATTAATTAAGCATAGGTGAAGGCAAACAGCATTTGGTATTTATGAGTTTGCTGGTGATATATTGTATAGGCTATTAAATATAGTTTAAATACACTACCTTGTCTCATCCTCTCCTCCCTCAAAGCCCCACACTCTTATTACATCATTACCAGAAGTAATTAAAAACATTTATGATGAATCATTCATTAACAAAGCACTTAATTTACTATAGAAAAACCAGAAAGCTGTCTTTTTCTGATTAAGATAATAGCAAAAATTAATCTGGCACATCATAAAGGTTAGATTACACATCTTAAATGGTCTTTTTTGGTTGCAGTTATGATCACATTCTTCCTCTAAGCTGAGAAGTGTCTGTTCATATTTCATACGCATTCATTGAATGGAAGTAGCCAGATCTGCTCTGCTATAATTTTCAAGTTCTGAAATTAGGTAAGATTGGAAATGCTCCTATCCTCCATTTCTGTTTCTAGTGATTCACATGTTTTGGGCTCATGAACGTGGTTTGTGATTCTATATGAGAACACTGGCATATACAATAATCAAATTAATCAAAATAATTATTGCATTGACTAAGGATATAACAAATATGTTTTTTGCCTGTATGAAAAAAGTATGCATGGATCAAATACTTATAATAAAGATGACATATGAAACATATTGAATATCCATGTATCTGCTGAGAGTTTCTACACATTTAAGAAACTGTGATGATAAAAATTGAATGCAGGAACCCTTTTACTTAAAATGCACAAATAAAATTTGACACCTGACTACAAAGCGAGTCCAATAAGCTTGTCACCAAGAAAGTTAAGTTCAGAATAAACTTTTACACAACATAAGAAAACACTGCAGCTGCTACACTGGACCTGCTACTCTGGGCTGTGCTGGTCTGTGGGGCAGTGGCTGGTTCATGTGAGTGTGAAGTGTGTGACTGTGTCTTACAATAAAAATCTTAGAAGAGGAATTGCAATCCACTCACTGTACCCACTGCGCTTAGGAAATTCATGTCTGGTTGTGTGTCATTAAGCAATGTTTGCTCATGCAGATATACCACCCAAACGCTCTGTGACAGGCTTCATAAAAGCATTACATACATGCTCCAGAAGAAAATATGTGATGTTATTCCTCCATGTGGTAGAAGAAAATCTGTGTTTAAAATGAAGCAGATTTAAAAAAAAATAAAAAAATGAAGCATTTTTTCATTGATTGGAAGCAGATTTATTGCAGTTCATACAAAAAATGTCTGAGACCACTACAGGGAAAAAGTGTGTGTGGGTCTCTCCTTTCTTGCACAAAAGAAAATAAATATAGTACGACTACGGCTGCATATGAAGGCACCTCAAAGTACCTTCTAAGTCTAACTGTGATGTGAATCATTCTACTGCGTCTTTAAGAGAACCATTGCATACATTGCAAGACAAGTCATTGTAGCCAAGCATTCCCTAAGTTTTTAACAAGCAGAGGACAGTAACCTTTGAGAACTTATTCTTTTTATAAGAAGAAATTGAATATGTGTTCTGTAACACATGGGGAAAATCATCACAAACTTGCTTGTATACCTACCCTATGAAAAACAAGGACCATCTTCAGGCTTGTTGTAATGGCTAACTTACAGTGCTCATTTCAGTGCTTTACACTACTGCCCACCAAATGGTGTGAGAGAGGAAAGATAATGAAGTCCAATTATGACTAAGAGCAGGAAGTTACACATAAAGTTCACTAGAATTGCACAACTGACACATGAGAGAGTATAGCAGATGGTGAACAAAAACCCTCTTCACACAATATTTTGGGTTTGAATGTAATTGCTGGAAATCTAGCCAGTACAACTGTTTATCAAGAATGCGCAATGACTGTAAGAGAAGTGTGATAATTATGAATGTGCTTGTTTGTGATACTTCAAAGGAGGACAAGATCATTGAGACTTCACCAAGAATCACTGCCACACAACTCTGTTCAGCATCAGGTCTTCTTTCATATAAGGAAAGGCAAGCATCTGGGAAATTTTACTTGAACTGTACTTTCCATATAGAGAGAACAGAAGAAAACACTTATTTCACACTGTGGTGTTTGGCTTATAAGCAGTTCTTGGTGTGACAGTAGTAACAAGCATAAATGTAGAGTCAATATTGTAAAGCAGGAAGAAGTGAATGCTGACATGTTTACAGCATACCAGACTGTATTTGTAGGGTTTGGGTGTGTTCCAGGAAAACAAACCATAAAAATGAACTCAAATGTTACACTAGTAGGAAAGTACTGGAGAAAGTAATGGTGACATTATAAAGCAAACTAGAAACACGGCTAGGCTCTATTGGAGAACTGCAAGTTAGAGAGTAGCAGAGACTGAAAGGCAATTTCTGATAGATCTGAAAGGACTCAGATAAAAATGTTTGTGTCCTTGTAAATCTAACTGTGCCTACAAGATAATCACAGTCTTTGCATATTACTGGAGAAAAAAAAACAAACAGTGGAGAACAGAAAATTATTCACACATTTATGCAGTAGTAATGGTTTCAATAATTCTATTGGCCAAAAAATCAGAAGCAGAAAAGAACCTGCAATGGTAGACTTTTGACATTTTTTTAGAGAAATGTTGATTTTCCAATTGATTAGTGATTAGTGATCATTCCAGTCTTTTACAGAGATGAATACAATCATTAATCAAAATGTCAATACATGAAAAAGTACAGGGGGTGCTAATACTTCTTTTTCTGGTTACTAGATTTTACAAAATCCGCTAAGGATTTTGGCTTGTTTCTCTAACAAATTGGATTTAAATTTCATATTGAACCAAACTTTCATAAACCATGCCTTCACTAGTATTTTACAAGTAGGCTGCTTATTTCTTAGTACTTGTAATGCATATTCAACACAGGTAGCCTGACAACATAACCCTGTTAAAGAAAGGAAAATACAGTGTTGTGTTTGGCTCTGGTCATCTTCATCAGTATATCTATAAGAAAGAGATGAGTGAACATGTGAATTGGAAGTCACTTGGAGCCACTTTTAGCAACACTTTGATAAACAATGCTTTACCACCAATATAGAGAAAGCAAGTTACCACTACAGAAATGCCAAATGAAAGCTGGATACAAGCCAGTGTTCAAAGGCAGCAGATGTCTCTTTCATAGCATATTTGCATTATGGAAAACACTTGAGCATGGAAGTCACATCATAGAGAATGTTTACATGAACAGTTGGAACACGTGGTATATTCTGTGTCACCTTGACTGATCTGTGATCTTTGTTTTCCCTTGATGTGTACCACTATGACAGAGAGCAAATATTGGCCAAGTGACACTTCAGCCACAATAAATACCGAAACATACAGAGACACAGCACAACTTAAAATTAATATTGGCTCTTGACAATATTATAAAACAGTTGTTTTAGTAGGGCTCCATGCAAGAAAAATGTAAATCAGCTACTTCAGTGAGTTATGTTCCAGTATACTCTCATAGAGATTTTGTCCAGCGAGGACATACCACTATTTTTCAAATGTGGTATTTTACAGAGAATGAAAAGCATAGAGGCAGCAGATCAGGAGCTGTTACATACCTCAATGAGTATGCAGTTGCACACCAATACACTATTCACTGTTCTGTTCCCATGCTTCTTTCTCCTTAACACTAAAAATGTCCTAGTGTCCTGGTTTAGGGCAAATTTGGGAGGAAACCTCCAAACACGGTACCTCTGGAGAGCAAATCCAAACGGCCCCTCCCCCCAGCTGGTCTGGGGAAAAGAACTTCCTTGGAGAAAAGTGGAAAAAACTATTTATTTAACTAACAAAGTGCCCACAAGCATAAGGAATAAATAATATGAAACAATAAAACTTCTCTCCACTCCAAAGAGAGATGGCAAAGCTGAGAGAAGTCCTTGCCATGAGTTNCTAGGTTCCACCTTGAAGCTCTGTCATCACATCTTTTCTTATTCTGTCATCATGTCATCAAACCATACTCATGGTCAGCCCATATGAAATTTGTAGCATAAATAACCGCTCAATTTTCTTCACTCATTTGCTTAGTAAGTCCATTATTAGTTTGGTATTTAATGTTAAACAAAGCCATCACCAAATTCCTGCTCTCCGTTTCAGAGGTGACCTCAGATCATGGGTTTGCCCCAGTGTATACAGAATTCTCAGTAAGTCTTCATTGCTTCCCTTTGCTATCAACTACACTTTATTGTCATGTCAGGAAAATAATACCTACCTCTCAAGTTCATGATGTCATCTTCCAAGACTGTTCAGCTTTATAACGTCACTTCACACTGTATCTCTCCGAGTTTACCATAAGGTAGCAGTTTGGAAACATCTTTGTGGACCTGATATGCAAAAATGCAGAAGTTTCGGCAAGGCTGAAGGGACAAAGTATCTACAATAATGGTTTTAATGATCTCACTAATGTATTTATTAGTAGGTCTGTAGAGCAGAAATGAAACTTGATTTACTTATCATTACAATTTCCTCCGTCAGTGTGGTTCTATTACAAAGAAAATGTCCAATTCCCTAAAGGAAGCTAGTTCTGTTCTTTCTCACTTTCTAATATACTGAATTACAGATCAGGATTGTACTCAAGTATTGGACAATCAAAGGAGGAAAACTGCAGGTTAGCAAGGGTAAAGTTTCAAAATTGTGTGTATGACATGGGAGGCTAATGACCTCCTAAATAATCCAGATGCTATGAAAAAGCTGCACTATATCCTCCTATTATTTTTGTATGCCAAAGCAGCCAGTATTGCTTTATGCAAGCTTGTGCTTGACCTCTTTTATTTTACTGTACCTAGGAGTCAAATGCATTGGCCAAAGTTTCTGGAAGGATATACATATCTGATTTCTGGTGTTTCTCCTCTGCTTTTCATAGGATAAATTAATTAAATTGCTGATTACATTCTCTTTGTCTAGCAATAAAGCTAGTAGAGAAATAAAACACATTGTAAGGATTTATTCTAAAGTAATTAGTTAAAAATTGCCTGTTGCCTTTTTAAAAATATTTATTAGTCTCAGAGGGTTAATGGTGTCTTACTGAAGAGAGACACAGAGTGATTTTGTCAATATTATCAAGGGTAAATGAAGTGCCATTGACTCCAACATGGTTTTGACACAATGCAACCTGACTAATAAAATAAAAAACTAATTTAAAAAATAATTTACCTCCTGTAGACCTTAAAATGGATTTTACTAATGAAAACTAGCATTTTTTTTCCTGATAGGTGAAGCAAATGAGACTGTGGAAGCAAGTATATGTTGACAAGGGCAAACAAAATGTCCAATGAGATGGTCTATCCAATTAGAAGTAATTTTGGACATTGTCCCTCAGTGTTTAAACCAACGGTTTTCTACTGCAGCCCCAGCAAATAAACCCATAAATTGTTTATTTAGCAAGACGTTCATTAACAAATCTACTCACTAGAACTGTTCTCTAATGATCAAAAAGGCTTAAACCCAAGAGAGAACACCCAAGGGAGAAAAGTGTTCTATATTATTTTCAACTGGTGGTTAAGACAGCCTAAGAATTCAGTGAACTCTGTAGAAGCATCCAGCACAGCTCCTCAAACTGACTTCTCCTGTCAGTTAACAAGCCATTGGCAGAAACATCCACCTGCAGAGATGTGTTTTTACTATCACAGCTTCATTTACTTTGTTCATATTTTAGCTAAATTTTATTTTACGAAAGGAATTTTAGAGAACTGAACCAGACAGCATATCAGAAATACTTCAGAGGACAAAAGGGCAGGATCTACAGACTCCTAAGTATTAGCAGCTTATAGAGGTGACATTTGCATAAGAAGGAAACAAAGCTGACGCACACAAGATAAAATGCACGCTATATACTGCATATGCCATATGCCCACAGAAGTATTACAAATCATAGTAAGTGTTACAAAATTCCAAATAGGAACCAAAGTTTCAGGGTTTGGTTCTTAGAATTGCCTGCATACCTGAAGTTAAATATTTAAATCCCCATTAAAAGATTAGTGTTAAAATGGTTTCCACTGAGGAGGGCAAAGCCGCTTTGTAAGATGATTTTCACACTTGAGAATAAAGTAAAAGTAATCTTCCAGAGACTTTAAGTCCAACCTGTTAGTACACAGAGTAGATGGGTAGTCTGCAAGATGGGTAGGAAACTGCTAACAGGTTGCACTCAGTAGATGGTGATCAGTGTTTTTTACTCAGGCTGGCAGTCTGTAACAACTGGTGTTCCCCCAGATACGGCCCCCACGTCACTCAGCTTTTCCCTGGATGATGGGATTGGAAGCACCATTACCAGACTGCGTGGTGAAAGGGACACATCCCTGGGAGAACCAATCCTGCAGAGAAAGCTAGATAGGCTACCAGAGTGAGCTATCAAGAACAGTCCGAAGTTTAACAAAGACCAGTGAAAAGCCTGTACCTGGGATGACATAACCAAAGTGTAGCCCTGGTTCGTGCCTGAGATGTTTGGTTTTATGAAATTCCTTTCCCAGGGAATTTTCTGTAAACAAGAGACATGTTTTTGTAACGGCAAATTTGTTTGCCTGTTTTCCCTAGGAGGGATTTCCTCTTGATGTCCTTCTGGTCTGACCAATGTGATTGAAGAGGTTTGTCTTCTTGTCACCAATTGAATTGGTCTGTGTAGAATAGTATAAAAGGGGAGACACTTCCCAAGAATAAAGGAGTCATTTTCAGCCTCCTGAAGTTGGAGTCTTTGTGTCGTTGTGGTGCACAACAGCGTCACCAAAAAGCTCAGTATAAGCTAGGACTGTGTGTTTGGGGAGCAGCCTTGCTGGGTTGTCCTGGTAGACATCCTAAATAAACATAAATCAGCAGCATGCTGCTGCAGCAACAAAGACAAAACTGATCCTGATCTGTGTCCCTAGGGACATTATTGGCACAGGTAGAAATGGGATCATCCCAATCTTCTCAGTGCTTATCAGACCACACTTGGAATATTGTTACCAGTTCTGGTCCCCACAATTCAAGAAAACCACGGACAGAAGAAAAGGGTACAAAGGAAGGCCACAAAAATGATCAAATATAAGAAAGAAATTTTTTACAGGGAGAACAACCCTTCACTTGAAAAAGATTCCCAAGGGCATGTCAGAGTCCCTGTCTCTTGAGATTCTCCAAATGCAATTGGACAGGCTGCTGGATGGTAGAATAGGAGCCCTCTGTCCTATGAAAAGTTGGACTCCATGAACTTTTGAGTCACTTCCAACCTGGGCACTTTAACGATTCTGTGATTTCCTGACCTTTTCATGATCAAATTTGGACATTTTTGTCCATGTGATTCCTTGTCAGGTAAATAAAATAAAGTATGCAAATGTAGGGCATATGAGAAAAGAGAAAGGTGACATGGTTCTGTTGCTAGTGGCAAACAATGTCTAAAAAATTGTGGCTGACAAAGTCCTTCAAGGATTTCTTCATCATACAGTTCTACAGATCATTTGAATTAGAATGAAGTCTCACATTATGAGAAGCCTATCTCAGCTGACAAGCCATGACTTATGGCCAGAATTGGCAAAGAACAACTTTCTGAACACTCCTGAGCTTTAACTTTTTAATGATTTTTTTTTAAACAAAAACTTGGCTGCTTCTCAGCAGCTTCAAAAGAAACTTGAACAGGCTGTCCTAAAGGAGGGCTTTGCATTGAAGCAGAAGGCAGGAAGGCAGGCAGGAAGGCATGAAGGTCACAACATTACTTGACCAAGGGCAACATTTTTTTATTTGCCCCCATTTTCACCTTGTCTGACAATGCAGTAGCTCCTTATTGTCACATCTCCAAATTAGATTTCTGGTCTATCTACTACGTCAGCCGCACAGAGATCAAGTAGTTAGCTTTGGAGCTGAAAGTGTAGTCCACTCCTGTTTGCTAGAATGTCTAATTTTTCGTTTTAGCATGTTTTCAATCTAAGCTAAACTCTCCTAGCTCTGACACTGCAGGTTTAGACTCATGGAGGATGCTTGTGACAACAGAGTACCATTTGCAAGACAGTGAACAATTTCTAAAGGATTGAATCTGCTGCTTAAGACAGTATCATCTTACCTTTCAGTTACTGAAGATGAGAATTGCTTGGTATAAATCACTGGCTAGATGTGGATCATATGGGAAAAACGCAATGGGATGTGTAACTGAAAAAATTGTAATTATATTAGATATGTAAAAGACAGATCTCATTGCTAATATCAGCTTTTTCTTTTCATGCTAATGTTTTGGTTTTGTGGACATCCTTTCATATTAAATTGGATAGCTGTGCTAATACTTCAATTTTTTCTATTATATTCCAGATTAGTTAAATAGCATGTCGCATTTTGTCATTTGCCATGAGAAATGCAGCCTTCAGAATTCTTGAGTCCTCTCTCAGAAACAAAAAAAAGGGCTTTGAATGACTGCTAGACAGATTAGGAAGGGTGAATCCAAACCTGAATTCTGATCCTTCCAAGTAGTGTACCTGGGTAAGTACATTGCACATCCATCCTGTGGGATAGTGTGGAAACAAAGTCAGGTATTAGAACTCTTGAGACATCTCTCAATTCAGACTATTCTCTGGAAGTTCTAAAGTTGTGCCAAATACACATCCTAAAAAAAAAAAAAGAGAGAATTTTAGTTTGCATTCTTTCTCTTGCCACCAGCTCCTCTTAAAAATATATGTATATATTTTAGTGATTTCACAGAATCACAGGACGTGTANCTGCCTCCCACCCTCCTTTCTCTCTTCTCCTTTCTTTTTGTTCCTCTCTTCCTTTCTCACTCCCTCCAAAGGACACACCAGCCTCCTGAAAAACCATTTTCTGTCAATTGGTTTGCTAACAAAGAGGTAGGAATACCTCAGTATCCATATGATCTTTTTCGCACTCCTACCACCTCCTTCTCCTCCACTGATTAACTACTAAAATCAGGGGCTGCAGCTTCATCCTTTCACCTGCCCCTCAGACACACAGGACCTCCCAGTGCTGAAGTTCCTCATGTCTGCTGTACTGAATAT
>VXBB01014476.1:7035-33214 GCA_013399915.1 Illadopsis cleaveri
AAAAAGGGAGAGAGAAAAGAGGGTGGTGGTGAGTGGTGGGGACTGGATGAGGGTGTTGGAAGCATCCAGCCTGATGAGGGGGGATGTGGAGTCACGGGCGCACGAGCCCTGTGGAATCAGGAGTCTGTGTATGGACTCAACTGGAATGGCCTCCAGGTCAAACAAACAAAAAAAACCCACCCACAAGAACATCCTCCCCCTTCCAAATACAGAGTTTTTTGGAGATAAAAACGGCTTTCTGCTTTTATGGCTAGGAATGGAGATGTTCCTGAGCTCTGGAAGCGTGCCAGAGGCAGAGCCAGCCTGGGGATGGCCAACGTCACACTCAGGTGGGCTCCAATCCCCATGGCCCTACTCAATCCACCTGCCTTTGCCTTCCCACACTGGGAATACGTGGCAGAGAATCTGCAGCAGCCAACGAGGGACTCGGGAGGAGCAATGGGTTAAATAGGTGTCAAGGTTTATCAACAGCTATTTATTTAGCTCTCCAGCCTGATCTCTTGGAATCTGTCCCAAATATTTGTGCCCATTCAATCCAGCAAGGGATGTACATCACTGAACAAAAGGCCTTGTAGGAAGCCGAAATTGATAGGATTGCTAAGTATGATTGGTAAATCAAACTCATATTTTTAGACAAATAAAAATATATACATAATCAATGACAGTTATCAATTATTTCTTTATCCCCCCCACTGATCACCTCTGGCTGTAAAAAAAAAAAAAAAAAAAATCGGACACGCAAACCCAGTCAAACATTTCAGTGGGTTTGGGAGAACAATAAGGAAAAAAAATTGGACCTAAAACAATAAAACCTCCTGCTTTCTGTGGGCCTCTGCCTTCTGCTTGGATTGCTGTAGCTGATGGGAACTGACAGATGTATTGTTTCGGAGAGCTATAAGCTCCATAATCATCAAGGGTGAAAGGCATACGCTATTGCTAAGTAGGTTCAATTGGCTTTAGTTCTAAGTAAGAGCGCGCCGTGAATGCGCCGAACACCTTGGAATCAGGTCTCAAGGCTCTAGCAATGAATAGCTGCTTAATCTAGCCTAAAGGAACAGTTTTGAACTAATGAAAATTGCTTATAAAATATACTGTACTCACAGCTCTTTAATCAAAAAAGATGATAATATTTTTTGTAATAACCTATTAATTTAATTGGTCACGAAGCATAAAATACATCATTTAAATTTAATTGACCCAGAAACTAAGAAACAATATTTAAATTAACTAAGCTAGAAATTTTCATGATGAGGTAATAAGGCTATTGCATTCCCAAGCTCAGAGGAATGTTTTCACAGCTAATTGTTAAAACTTAGTTTTGACTTGGGCTCAGAGAAGACTACTACGAAATACACTTGCCCTGGGTAACTTCAAACCCTATGTTAATATAGGCTGGGGGCACAACAAAGATGCTGAAATAACTCTTTTAACTCCAGAAAGGGAGCAAGAGGAACAGAATGAGGCACCATTTAAACATGGTACCAAGTGTCTTGGTGTTTCAAACCACTTTGCTATTAAAAAACAAAAACCCAAAAAATTTGTATAATGTATTTTCCCCTAGAAAAAGACAAGAGGGGAAGAAGAAAAAAAAAACTGGGACAGTTTTTCTAGGCTTCCTTTGCGAGGCCTGCCACTGAAGATTGCATTAATGATCTCTATTTTTGTATACTGAATAAGTCAAATCCATTTGTCACACTGCAAGTGATGGCATACTTAATTTGGATATAGTCAATTAGCCTGGGCTAAGCTCCATAGCCTGCTGCGCACACCTCTATTTTGTATTCTCTCTTTTTCCTTTGCCACACGTAATCCCATTATGACGGACAGACAAAGAGAAATAAACTTGAAAAAAAAACCAAAAAATCAAAGTTTCGTCCATTGCTTTCCAAAACGCAACTAAGTGAAGCTGCTGGGTTTTGCTTGGGTTTTTTTTTTTTTGCCTACCCCACGAGAAGTCTCCGTTNCAAAACTTTTTTTTTTTAAAGATAAAAAACAAAACCAAACCAAAACTCAAAAGTTGTGTAAGTTTCCATCATGTTTTTGTTACACTCAAGGTACAGAACAAGTTAGTTTGGTTTTTTTTTTTTTTTTTTTTGGTGTCTTGCAGGTTAGCGGGAGAAATGTAACTCATGCATCAACCGCGGTTAGACAGATTTATGACACTTTGGGGACATGCTCTTTTCCTCTCCCTGCGCTGCCTGCAGACCGCTTACATTTTGCAAATCAGTCTGTTGCCAAGGCGACGGGCTCCCCCCACCTCTCCCTGGGCTGCTCCTTGTTTTGTCATGTGCTCGGGGGATGGATAATAGCATCAATGTATGGCGGCGTCGGTGCGCGGGCAGCGTCGGCGTGCGGGACGGCGCGCGCGCGCGGGGGGATTTGGGAAGCTGGGAAAGCTTGAGCTGAACCAGAGGGGAGAGGAAAAACCCAAAGGAGCCCACAGGCGTAGGACGGATGGATGGATGGATGGATGGATGGAGAGGAAGGAACAAGCATGAGGCTATGGGCAGGGAGAACATAGGGAGATGCAAGGAGACGAATATCCCTCGGACGGAATGAGAACAAAGACCTCGTTTGTACTTACTTCCCCCTGGCTTTGCCATTGGTTACCTAGGTGAAGGTTACATGTAGTGCCACTGCCCCTCCATGCCCATATTCATGCCCATTCCACTCATAGGTCCTAGAGGGAGATAAAAAATCCAAGAAGATGCCAGAAAATGAGCAAAGTCAACAGATAGCGCCAAAAGCCCCTTTCCAAAACACAGCACAGCACAGAGGGTCCAGGACCTCTGGAGCGAGGAGATGCCTGGTTTCTCTCAGTGGTGTGGAAGGCAGGCAGAAGACAGGTAAGGCAAGGCAGGCAGCTGAGGCAGAGGGCTGAGGTGTGTTTTACCTGTGGTGGCATGACCAAGGCCACCAGTGGGTGGGTGATGCTGTCCCAGGGGCTTACCTGGCGCTCGGATGCCCATGTGCTGCTGGCCGTCCATCACGAAACCTCCCATTGGCTGCCCGTCGGGGTTATAGGGTGTTCCTTGACTTACTGGAAAGGTGCAGAACATTTCTTTTTTTAGCAACAGCCAACACCTCTTCTCACAGCATCAAGACACAATCCCCCCACCCGCAGGTTATCAAAAAGAGGGGAAAACATCTACTGTGCGAATTTAGTGAATTTAGCATTGGACTAACAAGCGTACTTCGTTTGGGCTTAATTTTCTCCTGCAAGTTGGGAAATGAAGTTAGCAAACTGAAATCCCTGAGACATGAGGAGCCCCGGCTCCAGCTGCTGCCGCTGCTGACGTCAATGCAAAAACCTGTAGAGGAGCCGGATTTTATGGCTGGAATAGTCACACTGAAATCTCAGTGTGTTAAATTACACCCTTGTGCCTTCAAAGGGCCTGGACCTGAACACATCCATGCCAGATATTTATGTCTAATGACAAATAATCAACTGTGCTTGAAGAGGAAGCGTGGCCCAGAGGCATCTTGGACAACGACGCATTCGGAGAGTTTGGCAGCGAGACTCGGAAAACAAAACCAACTGGGAGTAACGGGCTATGATAATCCTTGATGGTAAATACCCACAGAGAGCTCAGAGCCAAGACCCCAAATAGAACCAACATGTGGAAACTTAAGGTCTTTAAAAAAAAAAAATAGAAATACACCCCCCCAAAGTAAACAGCAAACGCTCAGCAATCCCAGAAGAAGAGCCAAGGGACAAAAGGACCCTATACAAGTTCCACTACCTGAACTGGAGGTTTTCACTGTACATTAAAAGCCAGCTTCAGAAGTAAGCTGGCTTGGGTTATTAAAGCACATAAAGCTCTACCTCATTGAATGTCTTTGAACTTTACTGAGTCCCACAAGTGATTCTGACCCCTTTGCCCTTTTGACAGGTAATAAAGTTTACAGCAATTCCACACCAAGCCATGCACCAGGGAGTGGTCACAGGAGCAGAAAGAGCTGGGAAGGAAAACTCCAAACAACTACTAAAAAAAAGCCCAAGAATAATTGGGATCGTGTACAGAAAGTTCAGTCACGGAACGGAACATTTTAGTTTCCGTTTTTGAATTTTCAATGTCTTTTTTTTTTTTCCGAAACGATTAGAGTCATAATGAAAGAAAGCTGGTTGCATTTTAATTGTCAGTCACTCCCAGCATCCATTTCTCATTTATTTACCAGGTACTGGACCTCCTGGTGAATGGCTTGAGGATGGTTTTCGCCTGTGTCACTTGAATACAGTTACTATTGGGGACTTGCCTGCTCGATTGGACTGGTCTATCATGGGCTGAACTATTCTTCTTCTAGCATTAATAAACCTGCAAGAAAAAAAAGAAGGAAAGCAAATGGTTAGGGAAGGGATGCCTTCTACCCATCCCCAACCCCTCTCTCCCTACCGTGGTGCTCTCCATCAGGCTGCATGGGGATGCAAATACTGCTAAAACCTCTAACCCTGATGACCTTTGAGAGCACAACCTTGGGGTTTCCAAGCTGATTTATGTTTGCCTGCTTTTTACCACAGTCGGACACTTCCATTTCATCTTTTCATGGGGGAATTAGCCGAGTTTTCAGGAAACAATGCCAGCAACGCTTTTCTCAATACAGAATGGGGCACCAAAAAACCAAAAAAAAACGTGTGAAGCCGGCGAGATGCTCGTGAGGGCATCTGCTACCTCCTCCCTCATTAGTGTCATTTCTGCCTTATGTCCTTTGACTTCTTTTTTCAGTTTTTTTCCTTTATCAAAACCTGTCCCTACCTCTTGCAAACCTAATTCCCTTTTAATGCCCACTATTAAGATAATGAACTGTGATGGCAGAACCCCATCAAATGAGGGAACGTCTGGACTTTTATCACCACTAAGTCACACTGCTGGGGACTCCAGAGCCATGCATTCCTCCTAGCCATTTCTTGGTGGGCTTTTTTCCCCCCCTCCCTCTCTTTATGCAAAGTCTGAGGGGGTCAAGGCGAGGTCATAGCTTTACAGTAATTGAATTTATAATCCTGTTTTCTCCAGCTAGGCCTGACCATTTACAGCAAACATCTTGTTAAACTGTAATTACTGGACTACTGAAAATTCCCCCCCGAACAATAAAAAGATCTTTGGAAATAACAAAAAAAAGGAGGTACAGTCATTTTTAAAAATAGCTATCTGCAACTCCACTCCTTGTGTTTTTTGTAACTCTTCGCCTCAGTTAGTCCTGCAATGCTAATTTGGAAATATTCAAAATAATTTGGAGCAAAACAGAAGAAAGAGATAGATCACAAGTACCCTGGTCTCATTATGGTGCTGAAATCAGGAGGCTGGGAACCATGGCAGGGAACCTGTCTGAATGAAGATCTCTATTGGAATCTCTCTTGAGATTTCACTCAGCAGAAAAGTTTACTTAAAATCCATTTGGAAAAAATCTCTATTGAGACTTAGCCACCACAAAGCTACATAACCAGACTTTGCGCCCTTTGTGAGAGAGAAAAGGAATAATAAAAATACGTGTGCCAGAATATTTACTAGTAAAGGAAGAAGTGTGAATGTGGGCTAAGTCACAGCACACTTGTAAAACGGGATAGGAAATTCCACAAAGGAATACTTGATGCTTGTTTTCATTGCCTTTGCTTGGGGTGGCTTAGCAGGAGCTCTCCTGCCACAGAGATAAAGCCACCAGGACCTTTCCACGGGAATCAGCTCTGCCCACCCATTTGCCTACACCAGAGGAGAGAAGAATAGCAAACCACTGCCCCATGCTGTTCCTTTTGCCCTCATCAAAGACCAGCACAGTGACCTCAGACTCCTCCTATCTCCCATTCCCCACTGACACCCTTTACCCAAACTCCTGCAAAAATTAATCAAGACGTTGAGCCTTTATCAAACCTGTCTTGAAGGAAACGGGCTCAAAGGTACCAAACCTGGGTGCCAGTCTGGAAACCTGAACTAGGTCATGTTTTTTCAGCAACAGTATTGGATCAATTTTTCTACACATTTCCAATAAACACCCCCTCTCGACTCAAGCAAACAGTGTTGCAAATCAGTTTATCATTATCTTGTACAAACCATGAAAATCAGCATCATGTGAGCAGAAGGTTAGACTAATTCTCCTTTCTCATTATAAGCACAGGTGTAGCACAAACACCAAGTGAAATAAGCAATTAAAAAAAAACACCCTGTTTTTTTCCCCCATTAGCTGCCTTAGCTCCATGACCAATTAGAAAATTGTTTAATATCTGTAATCTGCATTTGCAGAAAGCAATTTTCACAGTAACTCTTCGAAGTAAAACAACACCACAAAACCTCAGCCCTTTTTTTTTTTTTAGTGAGTCTGGCAGGTTCTTGCTGTGTTTACTCCCATCCTTCTCCTGCCCCACTGCTAGGACCTGGTATTGTGGCAGGAGGAGAGGGGTAGCTGTGAGAGTGGTCACTAAAATAACTTTTTACCCCAAATAAATCCTGAGCAACATCAGGCATGTACAACCTCAACTTCACGACCTTTTCTTCCTTCTCCAAACTACAAGCACTTCAAAGATGAAGTGGGAGCGCCTCAAAATAATAAACTGCACTATATATAGCATTGTTTACATACTAATACACTAGAATAAACTACATATCTAGAGTTTACCAATAATTACCCACAAGATGTGCCCATGGGAAAACACAATCTCACCTGTTTGCCCCACGCTCTCTGCTTTAAGAACATTTTACACACAGGTACTTAACAGTTATCTCCTTCCTACGCATCCGTGTTAAGTATTTTCTATAAGTAGCAATTCTGCCAAACAGCTCAGTGTTTGGATGTCTTTGGGGGGAATTCAGACACAAGAACATTTTCCTTCTGGGCAAAGTAATAAAATGACATTCTCGCTCCTCCCACTAGAAGTCAAACGGAGGTCAGCTCCCCATCCTTGTATCTGTTTAAATAAACTGGTCCAGCTGTTTGTTTCCAGGATGCCCTTTAACCTTCTGTCCCATCCTCCCTGCCTTTGTAACACAACGCTTTACTTTGCATTATAGTAGACTCCAAACCACTACGCATTTAAAAAAAAAAAAAAAAGGCAAAAAGGAAAAAAAAAAAAAAAAAGAAGAAAGTATTCACTTTCAAGTTTCTTCCTGCATCCCAAACCTGGAATTCCTAAGAACCTATCAGATTAAAACAATTAGCTTGCCTTGAGAGAGCGCAATGCAGGCTGTGATGTTTATAAATCACATTTGAGAACTCTTTGCAAGCAAAACTGAGAGTTAGCTGCGGCTGCAGAAATACACGGGCATGTGGTTAATTTCTTCATACTCCCAGTTTTTTTCTTTGAGAGAAGGGCCAGGATCTTTTGATCACTCTTTGAATTTCCAAAGTGCTAGGCTCATTTGAACATCAGCAAAAATGATGGAACAGAAAAGCTAACAGGAATAATCTCCCTTCCTCTTTTCCCAAATGCTCATATTCACCTTTTTAGAGTATTCACATTTTCAGAGTATCTTAAGATTCACATTTTTAGGGTCTCTTAAGAGAAAGATACTCTAAAAATCACTCTGATCTTTTAAAATTCAGAGAAATCAGGACCTAAAAAACATATTTGCATACTAACTATTGCTGAAAGGGAGTATTACCAAAATACAATTTAGCATAAAACTTGAGACAGATGTATAGCCTTACTCATGTGAATAAAGACCAAATCAGGCTCAAAGGCTTGCATGAAGTATTTTCCCCCACACCAGTGCTCTGAGTTGTGGTATCTTTGCTCTGATGAGGAAGGGGTTTTGTTTGTTTGTTTGTTTGAGTTTTTTGCCTCAAAAGAGTTGGATCAATAGTGGCACAACAACATAATATCCCTCAGTGTACAAGCTGCACTCAGCAAAATGATGCCTTGGGCTCCCTTTTTTTTTTCCCTTCCTTCCTCCTTTTTTTTTTTTGTTTTGAAAGGGGAAGGATCTGGCGTGGAGAAAACATTTGAACAGTTGGGCAAACACAGAAGTTCGAAGTATTTCCTAATTTTTTCCCAGCTAACTTTTCCTTGCTCTTTTCAGACACGCGGGCTTGCACTGTCTGCCAGAAGAGCAAGGACAACCCAAGCAACCCCAAAGAGGAGGAGGAAACCCTCTTTTCTCCCATTTGCATTTTACTAGGATGTTTTCTCTTAGGCTTCTGGCCTGGGGTCTGTCTCCAGAGGTCACGGGCAGACTCCCTGGTTGGTGCATGGCTGGTCCCAGGGGTGAGCTCCAGCCCCGGGGATGCAGCAATCTGCCTCTGCACTCTGACCTTCAGCTGGGCCGCCCCGGCTGCCACGCACAAGTTTTGTTTCTTCTCAGCGAGAGGCTGCCTGGCTGGTGATGACAAAAGACTTATTTTAGTTGGAAATTGGCTACAATAATAGCAGCCAGAAAGCAAGGATTTTCAGAGGGTCACCAAAGCCTCCGAAAGGCGCAGCTCGCTGAGGGCTCAGGTTACAGCCCGAGTGACATTTCCCGCACAGATCTGTTCTTTCTCCCTTCCCCTTGTATTTCACTTCTGTCGAGTGAATAAAACAAGACCTTCCTCTGCTGTCACGAATTTCCAAAGTCACCTTTGCTCAAGAATCGACAGAGTGATTGTGGGGACTTCCCAATTTGCAGCCTTTGAATGAAATTTTCCAGGACCAGCTGTCTGAAAGGAGATGCTGAGACTTCGATTGAATTTTTCTCTGCCCCCAGCTCTCCTGAAATGAGGAGAGTTTCACACCATTACTGACTTCTGCTACTTGGAGTCACAGGCTGCTCCCTCTCAATGTTTGTCCCAAAGCTCTGCACCCCAGAAGTCTGTGTTGCACTAGCAGAGCCAGGGAATTCCCGAAAATCTCCCTGCCTCATTTTCTCCTTGAGCTCCTCCTGGCAAACCAGGCGTAAGAAGAATGAGAAAACCCACATTACCTACAAACTCCAGTGCTAAAACCTCTCATGCCCCTCTGAAGGAAAACAGTTGTCCCTCTTGACAACAAACAAATCATCATTTTTATGACGGATGCCAAAGTAAACGTAGCACTTCAAGCTGGCAAATAATTCACTTGTAAAACCAGTTGCACTCTTTTTTCTGCATAGTGGGATCCTCCACTTATGCAGCAGCAAAACAACATTCCCTATTCAGCACTTAATTCCTCAACGCTTAACAGGTTTATCTCTAATAAAACCAATTTAAATGGAAAGTGTGCTATAAACCAAGATTATTACACTTCAGTAACTGCTTTATTCCTTATTTTAACATATTTTCATTTTTTTTCCCTGTGTTTGTTTTCCAGAGGTTTTTAAAGGAGTCAGTTAAAGAAAAGAAAAAACCCACACCAACACAGAAATTATTTGCCCGAATACTTTCAAATGTTTTAAAAACAGCCTTGAAAATAGCAAGCTGCCTCTGTAATTATGAACAGAAAAAAATAACTGCAGACTTTCGAATGGTAATCACATCTCCCCATCCCTAAAATGAGAAATAAATGTTAAAAGAGTGCTTACTGCTGTTATTAGAAAGTTCTGATCCTGAAGTCAGTTAGTGAGCTTAATGACCCGTAACTACCAGTCATTAGCAATCCATGCTCTCTGTACTCCCTTTATTTGTCAAGAAAAAAAAAAAATAATCCAAGACTCTCAAGAAACTTCGTTCAATTTAAAGTCAAACCTTATGAAATCATGTTTGGCAACTTTTCTTGGTTTCTCCTCCTCCTCCTCCTCCTCACCAAAGACAGTTCAGGACTGCAATACATCACTTACAACACTAAATGGAGGTAGGGAGGGAAGAGAGTACAAGGGCTGCTCGCCGCCCACTCCAGACACGTAATATTGGAATACACTCCAAAGGCAGGGAGCCCCATCCATCAGGAGCATCACAAAGATCTCCTGCAAGCTCTCCTCTTCCTCCCTCCTCTGCTGGCACAGCACCACCAGTGCCAAGGACTGTATGTGGGGCTGAGGGGTGTCGCAAGACAATACCGGAGACCGAATTAAATAAAACACTATGCAAAAAAACTAGTGATGAAAAACCACTAATTAGCTGACAAATTTGATGTAAAGCACTAATGAAAGCCATGTGTGGCTCTGCAATTTAGTTTTAAAAATAGCTCCTGACTTCAAGCATTACTATGTGACCCCACCAATGGATTCATGTTGTGCATTCAGAAAAGTTTGCTTTCAAGCAGGAGAGTGCTATCGAATCTCTCCCCAAGCCAAGTCTGCTAATGCAGTGAGGGCAAAAATAGAAAGCAGAGAGATGAGATCAGGTATGTGCCCCTCGTAAGAGAGCTGGCTATGCCTTACATTTTTGGGTGGCCCAGCGTGCACCAGCTCCACCTTTGGCCACCTCCCCTTCTCCCCAGCCCTTAAGCTTGGGAGCTTGGCAGCTCTTAACAGTGCCTCGCCACCCTTGCTGGGAAGAATTTCTTCCTAATATCTAATCTAAACCTACTCTCTCTGTCAATTTTAAGCCACCTCTCTCTTGTCCTATCAGTACCAGCCCCATGGGACAAAATGCAGCCTTGGGGTAGCGGTGAGCCTGGTGGTGTCCTCTGGACACAGAAGGGATGGTTGGTGGCTTTCCATTGAGCTGGGACACTCAAGCTCCTGGCCCAGCTTCTCCCTTGGCCCCAGAGCTCCCTTAGCTCCATCTCTGCAGGGCTCATTGTGGGTTTCTTATCTTATTTTGCCTGTTGTCCAGCAGGATGGAGCTAAGGCCTATTTCTATTTATTTGGCTGGTTCTGAATGAAAATTGTGGAAGGGACTTGGCAGGGAGGAGTGAAGAGCCACCGTGCCTGAAGAAGGGCTCCCTGGAGATAGGCCTTCCTGTGCTCTTCTGCATCACAGGTGAGATGCTGTTGGCCTTTCTGGCATGCTCTCCTTCTCCTCCTCCTCCTCCTCCCATCCCTATATCCCCCTCAAAAAAGCCCAGCCAGCACGGAACACTTCCAGCAAAAATCCGGATCCAGTATCCCGGCGTCTCCCCGACGATGCCAGGGAGTCAGAGCAGCGTTGCAGGTCTTGGCTGCACTGGGGAGAACTCTCAGCAACCTCATTCCCTGACACCACAAACTCCCTCGGGGTGCAAGGCAGATGTAAACTCGCCCTCAGCAGCCAGATGATGTAAGGGGAAATCTTTACATGGCAGCGTGCCAGCGGAGCTGACCTCCCATCTCTTCCCTGCTCCTAAATCCCAGCGCAGCTGTACTCTGCTGATCTCCGTGTGCCACAATTAGCCTTTAAGGAATATGGCAAGGATTCATGTAGTAGAGCAGCACTAAGGCTGCTCTCACTCCTGCCTGGGACAGCACTGGCCCCCACAAAGCGCCGTGGCTGGGTACATGGAATGCTGGCAGACAAAATCCTGCCTCCCACAAAAACATTTGTAACAGAGGGTGTGTAGGCTCTCTGAGAGATGCACATCTCTCAGCTCAGTGTTTTTGCACAGCTCTGAGAAGGGTCTGAACATCACTATCCCATCTGATCCTTCAGGAGAGCTTCTCTGGACTCTGTAACTTGGGTCCTGATGTGGTGCGACCCAGCAGCTTTTCCTCAGCAGATCACGTCAAACCAACAAACCAAGTCCCATTTGATGGCTGGGAATGGGTGAGAGCTGGCAGTAAAATACTGACTATTTCTTTGAAAACATTCCTCCCTATTTCAGCAATTTCATGTCCTCTATCTACTCAGCATAACCTCTTCTTTAGGGGAATGTAGAGCTTGTGAGAACTGCCTGCATGATCTCTGAGCTTTCTCATGCCACACAAATGTTCTAATCACAGGGGGTCTTCCTTGAGGTCCAAGGTTTTTCCATACAGCAGGTTGTGAGCCTTGTCCAAACAACTTTTTCTCTGTCCCCTCCCTCCCCACCCCACATGCAGCATGGGAGTTGGAGGCTGTGCCTCACCAGCCCAAGCAAAGGAAGAGAGGCTGCTCCCACATCTGGCTGCTGGTTTAAATATGTTTCCTCTCACTGAAGGGTATGAGAAAGGACCTGTCTATCCTCCCCATCCCCAAAAGGCAATGAGAGAGTATGAAATAACTCCACACCCCACAGCAGCTCCTGCAGCCTGCAGGAAAAGGAGAAGCAGGCTCAGGGTGGCCAAACCAAAACTCTTGACAAGTGTCTTTGGGAGAAAACCCTCTCAGGGCCTCCAAAGAAAAAATATACTGAAATCCTCTGGGACCTGTGTTTTTGCACATGAAACATGCTTTGACATCATTCTGGTCTTTGCCCCAAGACACTGGTTTGGGGTGTTGAGGGAAGCTTTATTCCTGTGGTTGTGTCTTCCCCACCACAATCAAGGCAACAGATACAGGCACGCTGATGTATTTTGTGTGATGTGGGCACCTGAAAAACTGGTTTGAATTCTTTTTCCCTTCTTTTTTTTTTTTTTCCTCTCCCCAGAAACCACAAAAGATACAACTCTGAGTCACAGCCAACCTGAAAAACAACCCCACACTTCTGAACAAACTCTCCGTGCCCCAAGACATCCCACTTCAAAACATTGTTTTCTAACCACTACTAATAGCCTACTTTGTAATCTACTTTATCTAAACATAATTTCCCATTAAGTGAAGTGATTCATTTTGCTTATAATCCTACTACTGACAGCATTATATTCAGGGCAGAAGAAAAGGCACCCTTGGAAAACAACACCAACAAAACACACACATGGAAGTCAGAGGAATGTCAAAGATTAAAAGAATTTGTGAGGCCAGGGGACAGAAAAAGTTGAGGGATCAGCCCCCAGATGGTACAAACCACCTTTATAAGCCAGGTGGGAAGTCAGACATCTCTGGAATAAATCTGAACTCAAAAGCAGCTATTGGTAGCCAAAAAAGACACAAGGACTACAGTGCCTGGGCAAGGGAAAAAAAAAATAACCCATGAAACTGTTACACGACCTAGATTTCATTGAACAACTGTGGAAGCAATCTTTTTTCAGCATCTGCTGCCATTTAATTTTCTTTTTGAAAAGCCAAAGGAAGGGCAGAATACTGCTTGGTGCTAAGGCTGGGGTAGCCAGCCACGCATCACTTACACCAAAATCATTCCAGGGTAGGCAAGGTGCCCTCAAAAAACATGAAACACACGCCCTGGAAAGCACGTCCTCACCCCGCCCCTCTGGCTGTGTCTCATTTCTGAGAAGAGAAAATTGATTTAACCAAGGAAAAGGCAACATTTGCCCCATTTTCACTCTCTCAGGCTGAGTTTTGAACCAGGCAGTTTGTTTTAGGCAGGTGCAGCCTGGAGCAAGAGTTTGATTTAAGTGCTGGAGAGGGTCTCTGAGGGCACCTTTCCCCACGTGTTGGTGTTTCAGCTCGTGATGGTTAATCACTCTACACCAATCTCAGCAACTGTTGACACAAAATAGGTGGAGATCAGGTCTGTGCAAGCACAAAATACCAGAAAGGCAAACTGTATGTAAACACACTTCAGATAGCTATGACAAAAATAGACCAAAGCCTGACTTGCAAAGCAATGACAAGCCATTACTCTCCCCTTCTGTCTCTTTTTTTTTTCCATATATTGAGGACATGTAATTTTTTTTTAGATATATATCAAGGATTTGTGTTGCACTAAAAAGAAATCAAGACCTGAGAACTGTATTTACAGTGTAAAGCTCTCCCCTTGCTTCCAATGCAGCATTTCCACAACACAATCATGTCCTGAATGGGCATTTCTTTAAAGCCAAGTTCTTGTTTTCAGATGGTGCACTCCTGAATCTCAGTATTTTTAAACAAGGAGAAGCCAGCAAAGCATTCTGACCCCTACCCTGATCCTGCAAAGTAAAGCTAGAGCAGGAGAAGAGAAAAAAAGCAAGAGACAAATGTTTGCCTGGTGCTATTTCATCTTATTTCCCTGGCACCTGACATCACATTGGTTACAGAACATTAATGCATCAACTAAAAAAAAAAAGTTTGTTGAGTACAAGACCATCCCAGAAGAGGGAAAAGAGGTTTTTTCTTGGCTGCATATTAACCTTTTGCTAGTCAGGACTATTGGCAGGTAAACTCTGTTTGCACTGCCTGATGCTCTGCAATGAGAACCAGCCTTACTTCCTCTCAAAAAAGCATCAATGTGACTAAAATAATACCAGGTTTTGGGGCTTTTTATTTTGCTCAGTGCTCAGGGTGTCACTAATTAGTCTGTTAGCTGGGGCAGAATGATTTAGGACAATTGGTTTTGAGATAAATAATGCTTCCTTTGCTGGTTTTCCCCAGTCTGAATCCAGGGGCTGTCAGAGCAATGGTTGGAAACATCTTTTTCCTTGGTGCTCCTGAATGGGATGAGCCTTTTTTGGGGGCAGTTTGTGGGGTGTGGAGACTGACAAGTCTGGACTCAACAAGAAACCCAGGGTCTGTTAGGTGTCCATCTTCTCCTCCACCTGAAGTCCTGGAGGCCAAGGGGAGCATTTCCCCAAAAAAACTCTTCACTCACCTCCCCTGAGCACCTGAGCCCTTTGGAAAAAACACCCACGGGCAAAACTGTACCATCATTCCTTAAATCCACTCACCAAACCCAAGCTCCACATGTTTGAACCACTGTGCTGTACTTTCAAGTGGCTTTGCTGAACTAAAAAAAAAAAAAGGAAATTCCAGCCTAAAATCCAGTGATCTGATGGTACCTGATGGCTCTGCATTCACAGCTCTTCCCCCTGTAAGCTATTTGCTCAGCTTTTCTAATAATACCTTGACTACCTGGCAGCTCTCCAGGGCTGTCTAAGGCAATATGCAAGCTAAACATTATTTTTTCATCTGATTTCAATATTTCCTTACGAGTAACTTACACGGGATTTTTTTACCTAGCGAGTATTCCTGATTGCTGTAATTTAAGAACAGAGAAACAGACCGCAGATGTAATATTATTATTACAATTGGCATTCAAGGTGAAAGGCATAACAATTAGCCAAGACTTAGTGAAAACATAAATGCAAAAATCTGCTGGAAAAATCCGGCACATGGTAGGTTTAGAGCAGCTAATTTACCCCACACATTCTGAACTGCTCAAACGATGTAACAATTCACCCAGCAAGATACTTTTTAAAACAGTTTTCTCCGTGTTTTGAGGGCGTTTTCTTGGAGGGGGAGGATTTTCATGCTGCAAACACCTACTGGCTTATTCTCTGGAACATCAAACAGTATTTATTTGTCAAGCCCAAAACATATATTCTTTCTTATTCTTATTTTTTCCCTGGTTTTGCATGTATTCCCATTAACAAAGCAGTGTTTAAATAACAACTGTATACATATTCTAGTATCACATAGAGGACAAAAGCAAATTTTCTCTAAAATCTGATGGTTAAGTTCATATTGCTGAAGTTGAGAGGATAATTTGTGAATGTTTTAACATTTACAAGCAAATAAGTACTTGTATTTACTATATCTGATTACTGAGAAAAGTATGTGTTATGTTCTTACACAGATTCAAATTGCATCTTGACCTTTTCTCATTTAATCTGTTTACTGCCACAAAAAAAAAGCAGTAACAGATACATCTGAAAATAAGCAGATATTTTATTCTCCAAGGGCTCAAATGCCCCGAGTATGATGTGCTGGGCAAACCAAACACCTATTTATTGTAGCCTCCAATCTGGTAGGCAACAGGGGTGAAAATCCAACCCTGCATATAGGACCAGCAGCTGCTTTTGCTATGCTCCCTCCCTGCTGGCCTCCTCCCCCACTTACACCCTAAAAATAGTCCTTAAGTGGGACTAAAGTGGTGCACTGGTCATGTGCTGGCCTTTTGCTCAGGGTGAATATCACCCTCAGTGAAGGAATTGAGCAAAGATGATGTCCAGGCTAAATGCCCAGCCCCAGGAAGGAGCTGTTCCATCCCCTCCAGGGGTCTGGAATGGGGCTAAAACTCATGGGAAACACCAGATAACATCACCAGTTTGATTTGGAGGTGTTTGGGTGTGTTTTAGATGCACCCCTGGCATGTTATGATATAAAAGCCACAGAGGGAATAGAGGGGCCTGGGGCTGTTTCCCAAAAGGTGGAGAGCTGTGCAGCCATTCCCCTTTCCCCTTTGTGGAGGGGCTTTCTGTGTCTGCCCCACCTGCATCTGGTCCCATCTGCACCTCTCCATCTGCATCTCCCAGCCTGCATTCCCCCATCTGCTCCATCCACAGCCCCACCATCTGCAGGCCAGGAGGAGGGCAGATGGAGAGGACACCCTTCCCAGTGGTGCTCCCCATCCATCCTCAGGTTCTGGGGAGCCCTGTCCCGTGAGAAGTGCAGAATCCTCCTGTCCCCACCATGGAAAAGCTCTTCCACCCCTGCCCCATTCGACTCCTGCAGCAAAGCTCTACCACGAGCAAACAAACGGAGGCAGAAGGAAAATTTCCTGCTGGAGGAGGGTTGTGAGGGGACTAAAAGAGGAATAAATTGTTTCTCTGGGTCTGTGCTCTGAGCTGGCTGTGCTACACACAGCAAGGTGGCCATGTCTTCCTATCCCAAGTCCATCTCTGATTTTCCACACTCATCTTTGGGCTGGTCTTGGTGCTTTTTTGAAATGTCTTTCTTACAACGTTTCAGTAAAATCCACTTCATCTGTCCATCTCTGATTTTCCACACTCATCTTTGGGCTGGTCTTGGTGCTTTTTTGAAATGTCTTTCTTACAACGTTTCAGTAAAATCCACTTCATCTGACTCCAAGAACAATGTAAGGGAAAATTTTTTGACTGCATTATTTGATAATTTTTTCCAATGTGTTCGGTTGGTGTTTGTTTTGAGGGTTTTTTTGCAAGCCTAGGAAATTATATACAAAACTGACATTTAAAGAAGCCAAGAATATAAAATCAAGAACTCAAGAGTTAGGACACCATATCAGTATTGTTGTTTGCACCCTGGTCTTGAATGTACTTTATTACAGCCCAGTTACCAGCTCATCCCACCATTTTTTGGCAGGGCTCAATGCCTCCAGCATCCCAATGACAATTATGTCTGTTACAGGAACAGGCCAGGGCATTATAAAATAAAAGATCTATTTCTACAGGTAATAAGCTTTGAAAAAGTTGAATGACTAAGGCAGGAAGCAAAGCAAGCCAGTCCTGGTTCATACAGCCAAATGCTGCACTGGAGAAGAGGATTCAGCTCTGCTGCTTCCTTGGACTGATTGAGAGCTGCTGAGTAAATCATTGAACCCAAAACTTTCACCAGAAGTTACTGATTTCTCACTTCTCTCCTGCACACCCCACAATGGACATTGGCAATGTAAGCCACCAAGGCACTCAAAACTAATGACATCCCATAAAACATGAAGTTTCAGTGATCACTGGACCCTAAATGAGAATAAATTGCTGTAATTCCCAGTCACCTCACAGTCCCAGACCAACCAAAAACTTGTGACTGTGCTGGAGTCACCTCTGTGACAACAATTTTCTTTCTCTTTGCAGAGAAAAACACATGCAGACCCACCACCTTGTGTGCATATATAAGCATGTGGAGGTCAGGGAAGGACTTGGGTATTTCAGCAGTAAGTGCCATAGGAAAGCCCAGCAGTAATTATTAATTCCATCTTCAAGCAGGGGTTGAGTACAGCTCAACAAACGAAGCAGGGAAGAATGAGGGCAAGATAAAATATTGACTAGCTGCTCCAGCATTGTCTGGGCTGTGCCCTAGATAGCACGAGGGTATTTGGAAAAAAAAGCAGAATGGAAACACCTAATAAAGGCTGGAGCTTTAAGGATTTGAATTCTCAATTTATTTTTTTTTTGGGATCATTTTCATGCAGCACTATTTAGAGAGACAGCCACGTACAGACATGCACATATAGGGAAGTTATATAGCACATTATTCTGCAAGTATATAAACATCTAGCTGCGTGCAGCAAGGCTTTTCTACAACATAAACAAGCATCTGACACCTAATGCAGCCCTTGATTAGAATTGCTCTCTCTTCTTCATAGACTACCACCAGTAATTATTCACCATTAGCTCTTAATGGGAAGGGATTCAGCTGGGATGTAGTAAACAAGAAAACCATATAGATTGTTCAATACAGCCTGGCTGGCTCTCAGCTGAGCTAAGAAGTGATTGGATCACACCTGGATATTTCAATTCACTGTTTTTATCACCTGGGAAAAGCATCTTATTAACCTGTACCTGTTCAGGTCTCCACCATGTCCATATAGGCATCCTACAAGTGGCCCCTTCTTGTTCATATTACTGTGCTTGGAAACCCCAAACTGCTGTGGGGTTAAACAACTGACAGGATAGAGAGCTGAATGGTTCATTTGGACTAATGACATTTGAACTCTTGCCATCTTCCAGGGTTCCTTTGATTTATTTTTATTTTTTGCAACAGGGTAAGGTCTCCCTCTCTCCACAACCTGACTGAGGCAAAAAGATGGTGAAGGCAACACTGGTGATTCAGAAGCAAAGTTGTCTTCTGGGAAAAAATAAAAATAAAAATAAAGGGAAAAATCCTCTGTGTGAATTATTTCATTACTTAAAAAACAAAATAAATTAAAACAACCCAATGAAAAGGGCCATGGTAAAGAGACTGTGGCATTTTTAAAGACATGTGCCCTTTCACAGATTTATTTTCTGGCACATGTCACATCATCACCCCATTCCTGTGACTCCTCCACCATCAACAGGGGTTCTGTGCATCAGCCTGGGGACCCCCAACACCAGGGCAGCCCATATGTGAAAATCAACTTTTTTTTTTTTTTTTGTTACGGCAGAGAACTGAGGTATGCAACCAGCACGTACTGGAAAGGCATTCAAAATATGACAAAAAAAAATTGTTTAAATGCTTTCAATCTGCAGAAAACAAATGCTCTCTTCACTGACTGGTCTGTGGCAAACTTCTAGTTCCAGCCAGAAAATCCAGCATTCCCAGTCTGGGCTAACGACCATGCTACCAGACATGAGTTTATGTTTTTCATGCACATTTCATGTATTCCCACATGCTGTGTTGCTGCCAATAATTTATGACTGATCTGCACCCAGCCTGCCCTTCAGCATTTTATTTAATCTCTGCAACAGTGATTTACAATGACTCATCATTAATACAAAAATGTACATGTGTGTTAACAAGTTTGGAAGAATCTAAGGAGGAAGGCAATTTTTTTCTTTTTTTCTTTTTTTTGGGAGTTGTGGCTGAATGACTTATGAGCCTGCTTAAGAAAGGCAAAAAAAATAACCAGAAATTATATGTTAGCTCTTCCCTGCAGCAAAACATTCAGGTAGGAAGAGTTTCTTCTGCACATTGCCTTAGAAGAAAAGGGATCCAGCAAAAATGTTTGAGAAGGTTGCTCCATAGCCCCCAGGATTTGGGAGGGGATGAGAAGCTCCCTGGTCACCTCATGGCTGGGCATTCCCCTTTCAACCTGCACACTCAGCAACAGCTTCACAGTCTCCTTGTTCCTTAGCATCCATTCCAAAAAGCAGGGGCTGAATTGCCATATTTTGGCATCTCTGCCCACCACCTGTGATTTAGGAAAGCCTCACTGCCTCTATAGTGTTAAATTCTCGTGCCTCAGGGGAGAGAAGGGCAATTATCTCAATAATTTATACAATTGTAACACCACAGCAGAAGTACTGAACTAGCTCAAGCAGAGGAATTCTGCCCTATATCCACAAAACTTCAGTTATAATGTATTTTGACCCCTTTTTTTCATTCCTTGCACACAAGGAACTTATAAGAACACACCCGACACAAAACCAAAGTAAAAACTCCTCATGTTCGAGGTGAGATGGGGACTGAAAAACACCCTGGGGAAAAAAAAAACTGAAAGAAAACCTACTGATGGTCACTCTGGAGAAATTCCACCAGCTTTAGTCAAACCCATCCTATGTCCAACCATCTTGAAAAATTTATTTTGATGAACCATCCCAAACTGCCACATCTGCCCATGTTGAATCCCACACTCCCAGACCCCACAGAAGCAACACCCCCAATCTCCAGCCCATCCTTAAACAAGACCCTGATGAGTATCCACAGCTTCTCAGTGAGCCCAAACACCCATTCTTAAACTGAGGGACAACCATAAAAATTAGGGTAACACCTACATGAAGGCTGGAGGATGTAAAGTTGAAGCAAACACCGATTTTTTTCTGCCTGAGCCAAAATACCGTGGGTTACCCCACCTTGTAACACGTAAATTTTATGTTTCTATTCCTCCATTTTAAAATAAGTATATTGGGAGCATACTCCATATACACTAAGTATTTGGCATTTTCCTTTATTCAGCATCTTAAAGGGCTTCAAAATAAAAAAAAAAAAAATTGATCTCCCAGGGCTGCTGTGGGGTCACAGAAATTGATAACCCTTACAAGCCATGCTTATGTGAGCCCGCCTGCCTCTCCCAGATAGTGCACTTTGTAAATTAATCCTCCAAAGGCAAATATATTGTAAGTAGCTTGTTATCTCTAAAGTACTAAATTGAAGAATACATGGGATTATATTGACAGAAATTACATTTTCTGTAATGGGGTTTAATATATCTGAAATCTCTCCCATAGGCTCCTATGCTCTCTAAGAGAGGAGGGTTTGTTAACGTAGGTGCAATGGACATCAAGACCAAATTTATTCACTAAAATGGATTAGGCCATGTAATCAGAGCTTCAGTAATATTAATCTCTGACACTTATTGAACAGGAGAAAGAAAAAAAAAACAACTTTTGTCTGCAAACTGGCATTCCTTTTCCCCAGCAGGCTTGCTGTTTGCTTTGGCCATTTTCTGGGTATTACTTCAAAGAGGATAAGGTTTCCCATCATAAACACTAATCTAAAAATATTAGGACAATTAATTAGATACACTTAGTTTTACAAGGTATTAGATTGCAATACACTTCAAGTATGACACTTGTTCTGGGACAGTGGGAGGAGCCCACATTTTGATGCAGTATCAAAGGGCAATAAATCAAAGTTTTTTTAAAGAGGTTTGGTGCTGCATGATACTTAAATCACAAGTAATTTTCACTGGTTGCCTTCACCACACCTCTAAGAGTTAGCAACCCAAAATCCACTGCAGAAACAGCACAGATCCTGATTCTCTTCAAACCAATTACTACCATAACAGAGCAAGGGCTCCACCAACCTTAGCCAACCAACCCTTAGCTGGAGCAAATAAATAAAATTGTTCCACACTGTACTTCTGCAGCAAAGAATCAGCTTGTCCTCAAAGTTCATTCATAAACTGGATTTTGAAAACAAACTGATAAAGAGATAGAACATCAGTGAGAAAGAAAAACCACTCTAGCAACACTATAAAAAGCATGACAGCAGCCCCAAATAACAATGTGCTCAGCAGAAATGGGACCAATTGTCCCATTTTTTTTGCCCCCAACATCTGAACCTCTTCCAAGACCAATGTTCTGCAAATGGATGTGCCTTCCCATTGAAGGACAGATATCCTCAGCCAAAAAAAGAGGACTGGTATCAAATCTGAATACACTGAGATCTGCCCAAACGATGGGAAAATTTGTATCAAAAAACTGTCGGGGAGGGGAACAACAAGAGCAAAGTGTGACCCCAAAACCACAAAGGAAGAGCCAGAGAGACACCAAAACACTGTGGAAAAATCAGAAACAAAATTACTTACCAATTGTTGACTTGAAGTATAGTGAGCCCTGTGTCTTGTGCCAACTGCTTTTTCTGCTCTTCTGAAGGGTAAGGGTGCTGTAAGACACCAAAACAAATACAAACATTTAAAACAATGTGCTTTTTCTGGCCTCCTTTTTTATTTTAAATTAAAAAGAACCTCCAAACCAAATCAAAACAGAAGCGTGACATCCATTATTGAAAGGTGAAAATGCTGAGGTGTGTCACTCTTTTATAATTATTAATGGGCTACTACATCACTTAATTAATGGCAGTAAAAGACAAGCCAATTATAAAGATTAGTGAAGTGGAGAAATAACTGCTTAGGATACTGACAGTACCTTGATACTTGAGAAGGATATTTGTTGCATTAGCTGAATTTTTTTTTTAACTTGTCTCAAATGACCGATTAGAGTCAAATAATCTAGTTTTTTTCCTCTTCTTTTCTTTTGTTTTTAACAGAACAACAAAGAATGTGATAAAGCACTTCTGTGTAAAACTAAAGCACACTGATGTTTGCTGAGATAGTGAAGGCAAAACTTGCCAGTGCCCCAAAATAATTTGCAAATAAGATCAGCATCCTGAACATAAACAAATGCCTGTGTGTTGAACACAGGCCAATGCAAGGTCAACAATCAGCACATTTTTGCCTGACATTAGCATAGCTGTGCTGTGCTAATCCTAAGAGACAGAAAATAAATACTCCTTTAATTGAAGATAATGTTATAATTCAATCATAAGTTTCTTGTGAGAACTTGATTTGCTTTCTCAGAAAATTCGCTTCTGCATGAATACAGATTGCTTAATAAATCAACAGCAAAAACCACAGCCAAGCCTGAAATGTAGAAATATCACTTCTGTCCTTCCAACCTATGCAAAAAATGTCACTGCCTCAAAAAGAAATGGCCAAATACTGTCAATGGAACAGTTTCAAGGAAAAATCCTGTTTGGAGGAGCTGGTTCAGCTCCTAATCTGGATGCCCAAGTCTCAGTACATAACTGATTCAGATCTAGACTGCTGCAAGGTGCTTAACAGCATTTCAATAAAGTTCATTTGATGTAACTCCTTAGTCCTGTCCCAACACCATTTAGAAGTTGATTGTCACAAAGTATTTACTGTCACACATTCATCCTTTTTTTCCCCCCCAAAATATTCCCTTGCTCTCTGGATGCTCTTCAGTGTAATATTACATGAGACATAAACTGCAACCTTGCAAAGCATGTAAGACTTTGAAACCTCATAAAGTTCCACAGACTTATTGGTATTAGAGCTATTTAGCAGATTTTACATATTCTTGTAAACAGCACAGGCTGACTTCTCATGGCTCTGTTACCTGCAAGTATCACCTCACATTACCAAACAGGGATTATTTTTGTTGTAACTCCAGCAGCTCCTCACAACTCCTCACATCCTTTTCAAAGCCCACCACCATGGCCATCAGCTCCATAAGAGACTTTTAAAAATCTTTTTTCACCTAAAAACGTTGAGGAATTTTCAATTCTTTTAAAAGTACCGTTCTCTTGCCAGGAAGCCCACAGATGACCTGCACACCTGTAAACCATCCCTTGTATTTTCTGTGTGTACATGAAACAGCTCCAGAATTGTGAAGTGAAAAACAGAGGGAAGAGGATTTGACTCCTTTTTTTATGGGTAATTTGCATTTTACACATGCAAAAATATAGCATGTATTTCACCATCTGCCTTCTACACACATTCATCCACGGCAGTCATACTTATGTCCATCTATCTCAACACAACATTTTTCTTCTCTTCTACAAACCCCAAACCCTACAGAGATGATTTGTAACATTTTCATCTTTACAGCTTACTTCTCATTTCATTGCTTTGCTATCAAGCGAGGACAGAATTATTCTTTTCTTTTTTTTTTTTTGTTTCTTATTTTGCTTTGCCACATTACATGTGATCTAATTTTAAGTAATTGAACAAACTGTGTCTAATTTCATGCAGCAAGCAATAATTACTAGACAGCCTCTAGCTATTGGAATTGAGAAGTCTGTCTCCATTAAGCAATTTTCAATTGTTCTGGACATTTTTTTGTTAAATAGACAAGACTGGGTAAAATTAGCCATCAGAATAATACTGTCACAGTAAAAATAATTGCTTTAAAAGTCCCAAACTACAAATTCCTCAAATTGTGGTTATGTCTAAGGTCATCTGATTAATTTATTTTTTTTTCATATCCTAGTACAGCATAAACTTTTAATTTCATGATAAATCTGTAATTGCCATAATCACATGACAGAACTGGGATTTCACACAGCTAATCCCTCTTAGCTAAAGGGTCACAACCAGGCAGGCTTTTAAACTATGATTCCGTGTGGTTTAAAGTAATCTTAAACACTAAGCAACATTATTATTATATAAGCTTTTCCTGGATCACACGAGCCGTTCCTTGGCGGGCTAAAAATAAAACAAAATAATAGAAATGATTTGACAAAGAAGCAGCGTGCCACGGGCTAGGTTGCTATAAAAACACTCAGAGCCTTGTTGCATTCCCACCCACAGGGCTTGGAAGGCCTGTGCTGCAGGCAAAGGCAGACATCACATTGCAGCAGAGAGGGAAACCCTGAGAACTGCCATTTTATGGAGAAATAGGAAATTCAAGCAAAACTGCTGCTGTTGGTCTTTGCTCCACCTGTGCAAGGATGACCAGTGTCTTCTGAAAACTTTCTAATGGCTGTTTGAAGGAATATAGAGAAATGTACCTAGATATGGAGATATCTATATGTCTATATATATCTGTGTATCTATATTTCTAAATATCTCTCTATATTTGTGTGCATGGATTATATTTGTATGAATATGTACAAAACACGTCTCAGACAAATGGTTAAGTTCAAGGTGGTCTTGTGAGGAGGAGTAAGCTGGATTTGATCCCTATGGGTCCCTTCCAACTTGAGACATTCCATGATTTTACTAAATACATAAATATACAGGGAAGAATGACTAGAAAACACTGCAGTGACTCCAGCTGACAAGTCCACCCATCACTCCAGATCACTTTGGGATATCAAGGCAAACTGCTCAATAAACAGCGACTTGAGACCTTTACTTTGCTGTGTACATTAGCTCCTACCATTATCTCTTAAAAGCTTAATTATTTGCAAACAATTGATCAAGATGGGAATTGGAGAGAAGAGACTCCGGACCACCGGGAGAGCAGCAATGCATTAGGAGAGCAAACAGAATTACCTTTAGGTCTTATAATCAGAATTAACGATTGGGAGAGCGTGTGCAGGGCAGCACGAGGAGCTGTAACACTCCTGCTGGACTGTTTCCCATTTGATCTGCATTAACACCTCGAGTGGAAAGCCATAAAACAGTGATTACAGATGGGAAGGCTGACCCTCCTTCCCAGAACCAGCCCAGCTCGTGTATACCAGACAGGCTTCCCTGCCAAGGCCAGAGGAAAAGGGTAAAATCCAAGGGGAAAAACAAGTAGGAAGCAGGCAGGTTTAAAAAAAAAAAACAAAAACAAACCAAAACCAAAAAAGGACATTTCTTATTTAAAGAAATAAGACTGACAACAGACAAGGGCTCTGAATTTGGCTGATATTTTCTGATACAGAGCTATAGAGCAGCATCCACCCAATGATATGAGACCTTGTGCTTTTCCCTTCCCATAAATCTAGCACTGAAATGTGGATTGTTTGGCACCATTAATGTGTTTTTGAGGCTCTGTGGTATTACTTTTAATAATGACTTAGTACAGAAAGTGATTGCTTAATAACACCATCAAAGTCTGCATGCAAATGAAAATTATCCCTGGGGGATTTGCCCAGGGTAATATGAACAGTTAAGGAACATTTGAAAAGGTAAAAATAACTATGCAAAATATGAGTCAGAGCAGTCATTCTAGCAGTAACAAAGAAATCAAAGTGACAGAGAGAAAAATTTAACTTTCCATCATATTTTCTCGTCACTGTTTTATGAATGGTATTTAGCGAGCAGTAGTCTCAATAAAAGCCCATTTTTTAATGCAGCTTGAGAGCATTTTTTAGCAAAACAATAAGATTTTTTTTTTTTTTTAAAATCATCTTTGACTACAGATGGTGAGTAGAATCTCCATTAGGTACAGATGGAAAGCATCCAAGGCTGTCTCTTAACACCACACCTTGTCCAAATGTACTCCCTTCCTCAAATTTCCCACCCCAGGCAGCAAATGCTGGATGCCAGGACAGACTTTATCTTATCTGTAACCAGGCATCAAGAGCAGTCCCTCCCCTCCTCCTCTGTGACAGCAGAGCATCCTAACGGTGCCAGAAAAACGGGAAAATCATCCTGCCCTTCTCACCCCCCCTGGATTACTAATTCCTCATGGCACCAAACTGGCTCAACACCAAGCAGCTCTCCCACAGCACCCAGGCAGAGGCAATGCCCAAGGGAAAAGCTGCAGGCTGTGTTTGGAGGAGGCTGTGGCAACCATCCAGCGTTGCCCTTATCGTGGCTTGGCTGGAGAGAACCATTTCAGAAGGCCTTTTATCCCCTTTCCTGCCAGCCCTCTGCCTCCTCCAGGGCTCAGTGTGGTGCACCAAGGTGAGATGACCTTGAGGTAAACTCTGGTAGGCACTGAAGACAAATCAGCCCCTTAAAATTTACACCCCAGGAGTGTTTATTAACTGCTTTCTAACATCAAAATAA
>VXBB01014476.1:59269-81963 GCA_013399915.1 Illadopsis cleaveri
AAAAAAAAAAAAAAAAAGAAAAAAAAAAAGCTATTATTAGTGTTATATTCTTAGTATGCTACTGACCATGGCAAATTTATAATTGTCCTTATGACTTGGCCTGTGTCTTTAATGAAACTGTAACCTTGGGTAGTTACAGACAAACACAAGATTTTTATGAAGAAATTAGATATCCAATGAATTCTTTGAAAGCCCAGTATCTAAAAAAGGGCTTTTATACAGAGAAGCAATTCACCATATAAAATAATAATTCATAAAAGAAACATGAGCAAAGGAAACAACTCAACAGCATTTAAAATTCCACGGGCTAATCTACTTTCTGTCTGCGAGAGGCAAACAAGGAAAAGAAAAGTATTACGCATTCATTGATTAAAAATGAAAAGCTTCTAACCTAATGACACTGCCTTTCACCACCTCCCTGCCATCGTCCACCCACCCTCTCCCCCCAACCCATTTTTTTAAAAAATATACTCATTTCAAACCCCCTTCAGATTAATTTAGCAGGCATTGCCTTATGCCTGACGGGAGGAGGACTCATTGATAATTTATGGAAATATCTACTATAATCCAAGGGAGATGACTTTTTTTCCAGCTTTGTGCATCAATAGATAATCAAGGCCTTCAAGCAGCCTTAGCTTCCCATTACCTCGGGCAAGAGAATTCCTGAAAGCATGCCTCCAGGGCACCTGAATTATATCCTCCATTAGGGGAGGAAAAGCTTTCTGCATTCCACCTACAACACTCCCCAGAACCTTTCCTGTTTATTTCTGCTGTATGAAAGCAGAAGCATTAGGAACAGGATTTTTTAAGTGAAGACTTATGTAGATACAATGGAGAAACCTTTCAAGCGCGAGCCAGATCACCTCCTTCAATCCCGGGCAGTGACCTATCCCAAATAAAAGGTTTCTGTTACATCATTAGCTCAAGCCAAAAACAGCCTTGGCTTAATGCACAGTTTGTTCTTCCTACTGTTTTTAGGCAAATACTGCTACTTTACTCCCATCTGGGAGGGAAATTACACTGCTGGGCTGTAATCTAAGACAAGATTTTCATTGGAAGCAAATGCTTTCAATCCAGTGTAAATACTGGTGTATGTTCAGAAAAGCCTAAAACAATAAACCCTGGCCTCGGCCGACACAAGTTAGAGAAAGTGAAAAGCAGGGAGAGGATAAGAAAGCGCCCGGCTATCCTCGGAGCAAATGCTTCAGCAGACTCCTGTAAATTGTTTAACCTCTTCCACTTTTTTTTTTTTTTTTTTTAAATGGAAAATTAATCCCGTAAAGACTGAAACCACAGAGAGAAGTCTAAATGGTCAATTGTGGATTTTAGTATTTCCATCTACTTTGCAACTTGATACGCTCACCTCTGTGAGGTCTCCAGAGATTCTCCCCCCTCCTTTTCTCTTTTTTTTTCCCCCCCTTCTTTTCCTCCTTTTAAAGATCTCTAAACAAACTTGAAGCACCGCTGGCCAGCCACACGGTAGCAGCTACAAACTGCCTTTGTAAAATGTCGGTGGCAAACTCTGCTCCTGGAGTTGACTTCTCCTCCTGCCGCCAAATGAAGGCGAACTGAAAAGGTGGAAATAATCATAGAAATGATGCTAGTCCATAAACAAGCTTACAGCCTCATTAGTATAGCGGGGAGGCTCCGCTGGGTGATTTATGCTTGTTTTGCTGATGCCATGAGGAAATGCCATAGGGCAACTTTAGCCAGCTGCTAATGGTTTCTGACAGCTTCTTAGCAACTAGTGCAAGCAACGCCGTGGCGTTTGCTAGTGACAGAAACCGAAAATGTCATATTATCTGCCCATGTGTCACGAAGTCCGTGTGGCAATTAACTAGTAGGCCAGTGACTGAGGGGCCACAGGCTCTCCAGAATGGCCCATGGCTATTTTGGGGTCAAAGCGGGCGCACCGTTCCGCCTTCACGCTGCACATATGCACGGGGCGTGTGCATGATCCCCATCGCGCTGCCTCCCATCAGTTCTGGTCCGTGTGGATCCTTTGTCCGTGGAGAAACTCCAGTCTCACTTTCTCTTTAGGCACGGCGTGACATTATCAGAGGAGCTGCGAGTAATCTGTCTTGATATGATGGTTGGAAATGGCACTTTAATTGGCAATACCTGATTCCCTGGTTTGGAGTGCCGGATCCGAAGGTGCTAGCTGTTTTTCTGCTCGCTCGCAAATTAGTCTAAAAGGATTTAAGATCACTGAAGCAGACTCGTTGCCTGTCAAATTGCTGGGAGCGCAGCAACTCTGCACAGCAACTAGATGCTATTTAAAAAAAACCCAGAAAAACGACAACAACAACAAAAAAAAACCCCAACAAATGTGGAGCCTGTAAGGAGCAGAAGGAGAGCCCGGACTCCGCACTCGCGTTCCCTGGCGAGCCGAACCAGGCGCTATATGTCAAACTGTCAAACCTTTCGGCGTGGCCGTTTGCCCTTTCAAATAATATTTGAGAATTGTTTTTACACAATTTTTTATAGGCCACGGTCTAGTGAAAGAGGCCAACCAACAAAGAAAGGGATTTGTACTACAATTCGTCCGTGGACGATTTCTCGCCAGACCTGGGCCAGTCCCCGTGGAGCAAGGCAGGTGACCTGTGGCAGCTCCCTGGCTGCTGGGGAGCTCCGATTTCAAACGCCCTCAACTCCAGCATCCCCAGAGTTGCCTATTTAAGCACACCCAGGCATTTAGGCCGTGCTATCTTGTTCCTTTCAAGAAAGGATAAAGCAGCATTTATCGCATTCAGCCCTGCTGAATGGCTCAGACCGGCCATGCCAGCAGGGGCTCCTCTCACTGCCTTCCCCTCTCTCCTGTCATCGCCCCTTACCAACTTCCCTTCGCCTCCCACTCCCCCAAAAATCAGAGGCAGGAGCAGCAAAGGGCGAGCGACTTTGCAGCAGCCCCTCGAGTGGGTAATGCTCTCTTTGTCCCCAGTGAAATGTCATAAACCTTTGTTGACAAAATAGGTGCTTCTGGAGAGCAGCTTGGCACAGGCACTCGCCTTCAGCAGCCGTGGTCGTGGCAGGAGTGTCCTGGTGATTCAAAGCCTCCCTCACTGCCACATCAAACCCAAATTAAATGTCATCACCCTGCGACGCTGGAAAGTCTGGCAGGGTGGCACAACCGGGCAACTTTCAGCCACTCCAGCTCCCAAATTTACTCTCAAACCTCAACCATCAAGGCTGTCCAGATATGACATAAATATTCCCAATCCCAAGTCATGGAAGTTTCTGAAAGGTTGGGATATTCAGATGTCCTAAAAACTCCAGCTGTTTGCTTCACTACAAAATCCATGCCTCTGCATGAAGCCCTTTAGATGGACGACCTCAAATGATTTTAACTGCCCAGAAACCTCAGTGACAAAATTCCATATACAGCTTTACTAAAAGTACACCTTCACCAGATGTAACAGGTTATTTCTCACTCCACACAGCCCTGTCCTACTACCAAGTCTACATTTGGAATACAAGTATTTTCTGTATCAAAGAAAACCAGACTATTCTAAAAAGCCTGCTTCCCATTCCTCTGACAGGAGATCTGAGAGAATTTTTGGGATTTTACTTATCAATTTTTTGGGACGGGGGTAACAGCAGGGCACAGGCTTTTCTAAGGTGCACCAAACAACACGATGAACACTTCCAGCTTATACAGACCAGTTCTAGATAGGCATCTAAATACACTGCTTTGAGGAGTTCACAGGAGAAAATGTGAAAGATGTGCACCTAGAAGCCCTAGGAAAGCCCTGGAGCAACTTTTAAGTGGACAGACTGAAAGCTCCTTATGTTCAGCTTATTTGTATGTGTCCAAATGCCTCCTGTTAAAAACAGTTTCTGCCTCCTAGAAGAACATCATGGCTCGCATTTACTTTTGTATTTCATGAGCTAATATAAATTAAATATACACTGTGTTTGGACAAAAACTGTCGACTTCTGTGCTAGATTTATAATGTGTTCAGTGCTATGAACTGAAACACCTAACACAATGGCACAAAGTTCATGGTAGTGTCCTTTTTTTTAAAATTCTATCATAATTATTTTGCAAGCGTTTAGATACAAGTTCCTTAAATTCCTGTTTCTGCTAGCATGAGAAATCCCAAAGTGCCTAAGCCAAATATTTAACTGTTCACTGTCCGTCCACAGCTCTGATGATTCCTTTCTCTTTTAACTATTCCAAAAACAAAAATCTCTTTAGCAAACTTTCCAGATAACTGGAAATGAAGATTCATTAGCTTCAAGCAACATAATGTACTAGAGAGATTTTAAGTGGCAAAATTGCTTTCCTTAACCTTTCTTCTGTATATCAATTTGGAGTAACAAGTGTAATTTCCACAGCTTTACCTAACAAAACTCCAGTTTGCTGGATACCCACACATCCACCATGACAATTTTTCATGGAGTAAAGTCAGGCTTATGTGTGGAATTTTCCTGTTAGGCACAAAATTATGTATTTTCAAAAAAAAGCAGGTCCATGGATGCAACAAGCTTTTCTGTGAAGCAAGAGAGGGAATATTGCTCACAGGAAATACAACAAGGATCACCACTTCAGACCACCAGCTTTGAATGGTCTTGGGCAATCAAAGAATGTGGAAATTTCTTTATATGTATACATTTTTCAATTTCTTTCTGACACAACCAGATACAACTTGGCACAGGAATGTGGCGAGCAAAAGTCACACCCAAATTACTCTGACGTGAGTCAGTGCAGCCAATATCCATCTCCACAAGTACTGAAGGACAAGTTCACTGCTCAGGAAGTATCATTCCTCCTTGGGGCAAGGAGGCAAAGCTGAGCAGAAAAAGTATAAAAATATATATAAAAATATATAATATTCCAGGAGAGAGCTGAAAGGCACTGGCACAGTCTGTGGGTATGTGCCCAGCTGCTAAACCAAGCTGTACCTATCCACTGAGGAGAAACAGAAGTTCTGACATTAAAAGGCCATCAAGTTTAGAATATTTCCCCAAAACACATTCTTTTAAAATTTAAACACATATGCATATATTGCACATGTAACATTAACCCACTGACAGGTCTCAATCTGCCAATGCCCAAGCAAGGCACACGAGCTGAGAATGGGACTACCAGCAAAAAGGTACTTCAGAAAATATAAAAAAACTATGGAATTCTATTATTTTGGGCCCATGGTTAGTCAGATGTGAGGAAGCACCCACTCCTGGAGCTCCTGAGGTCAATGGCAATCATCTCAGCACACTGAGTGCCCTACAGAACACCCCAAAAATAATTTACAGTGACGATGCAGCTCTGCTTGTGAATATGAAAAGTGGTGTTGAGCAGGGACCTGGTTTTTTTTTCATATTCCTTAAGGAGAAAGCCTTCTCAAATATACTTAATAAAAAGTTAATGAGGAACAACAAGGTTGAAAATGAGCACTAGCAAAAGAACAAACACCACGTGCCTGGGTGTGCACACATCTCTTAAGGAGATGCAGTACATGTTTCATGCAAGGATTCAGACCATGACACAAACAGTGGGAAGTTGTCAGTCACAGACATTATCCATATTTACAAGATACTTAAAGAGAGAGTTGCAAAAATATCCTGCACAAATATTCACAGATAGCAAAACCTGGGAAAGTATAAATTACACTCTGGCATTTCACAAACTTTCAAAGTTTTCTCTTGAATCATTGTTCTTCAGAGACAGGAGCACCTTTTTCTAGGAACTCAACCATCTTTTTTTTTTGACTTGAATTCCCTTCAGGCAAGCAACGAGCAAATTAGTTGTCTATGCAAAGACTAAAACCAGCATTGACAAACAGTGGGGGAAACCCCACAGATTTTACTCATTTTCATTCCTTTGGCAGCTTTTTATAGTTGAAATGAAGGAAACCTCTTCTCTTGCACTAGGTAGAGCACTTCTTGACGAGGTCCAGAAAACTACATCATTATGGGTAAGTAGAGACATATTTCTGGAGCTGTTCATCGCTGAATGAAACACTAAAAAGAAAGCAATTCATTGTATGGGAAGCAAACTACTTCCTGCTGCCAGCAACAAAAGTTTACTTTGAGCAGTTGGAAGCAAACACCCTACAGAAAAGTACCTGGATAAACAGAAAAACATCCTGCTTTAACCCGAGAATGGTAAAAAGCTTTTAAAAAGTGTGTTGTTTTTTTGTTTGGGTTTTGTTTTTTTTTTCCCCCTAACCTAAAAGCCACCATGATGACTCTACAGCTTCTCAGAAAAAGCTGTTTTTCAGTCATCCTCTCTTTTGTTCAAACACAGGTCTTTTTTTATGAAACCTATTCTCCCCAAACTTCATCAGGAGAGCCAGTTCCACCAGTTGCATTCTCCATGAAAAGCCAACTACACATGACTTGAGACACAAGCGAATCCACCACTGGATTCCACCAGACTCACTTCCCTGTAAAGCAGGAGCACAAGAAGCAGCAGGAGCACAGGACTTCTCCACCATGGGGGGAAATATGCCCAACTAATGCCCCAAATGGCCATGAGGTCAACTTCTGTAAATCTCCATAGCTCCTTAACAACTGGCTCTATCTTTGTGTTTATCCAGCTCCTAAGACACTTGACTCTTGGACTGAGCACAAGCAGCTACAAGAGGCTCAAAGCAAAGATCAGAAGCATATTACCTATAAACTAAGAGAGGTGTTATCAGGAGAAACAGTTTATTATGTGGAGCATTTAAGGAGGCTTCCTTCCCTAAACACAGCTAAATTGCCCTGGGCCCTGCCTACAGAGAAGAAAACACTGTAGATTTCCAGTTTTACAACAGAAAATACGTGCCAGAACCTTGACACTGCCCAAATAAATAATAAATTCAAAACAATAAATTCAAAATAATTCAAAATGAGGTTATTCTATTGAAAAAAAGTTAAAAAGTTGGGCAAGATAAACCAAAATACTTGGGATTGTTGAACAAAACAAAAGCATTTTACTTTGGGCCAATTCAAGACCAATTCAGTGCTGGCCCAAGCTGCAGTTTGCACTGCAGGAACTATAGTTCAGATACTGCATGTCCCAAATCCTCTTTTGCAGAGCTGGACCCCCTATGCCACCAAATAATGAACAGGAGAGGGTTAGTCTAAAGCTGCAGCTCAGGCAAGTCAAGACTCATGACCTACCAAACCCACACGAGATAATTCCCATTGGAAGGTGCCGTGTGGTTCGTGTCAAGTGAAAAAAGTTCTTGTGGATACGGAGTGTATTTTCTTCTGCTGCCATCCACTTAAAAGTAGCATCAAAGCCAAAAAAATTTTCCCTGTCTCCAGTCCCTCAGTAACGTCAATTGACAATAAAAACCAAGACACAAATGAAAGAAATGAAAGAAAACTAACACCGACCTTCACTTTGCATGCCATGCTTGCATCTTATACTTTATCTCCCCACATAGTGACATATATTGTCACTTTGCAATTGCAAAAGGCAGCTCTGAAATGCCCCCATCTCATCTACCTTTCCTCTTTTGACAGTAGCAACATCATCTCCACTACCATTGTAAAAAAGCAACGATCACGTCACACAGCCTTATAAAGCTCCAGCAAATCCCAGCCACTGAACCCTCCTGCTAGTAAAAAAAAACCACCTGGATTTAAACTCANACCAACGATCACGTCATACAGCCTGATAAAGATTCAGCAAATCCCAGCCACTGAACCCTCCTGCCAGTAAAAAAACACCTGGATTTAAACTCATGAAACAAATTAATTATTTCCTTGTACTTCAAGCAAAAGGAAGATAATTTTGATTTGTTACGGAGTATGAATCCAAAAACCTTTCATGAGGCAACCTGGTAATTCCCACTGCATCATGACCCTGTGTCCCACAGCTACAGAAAAGAGGGCAGAGAAGAGGGTTGGCTGTGTCCACCCAGAAGAACCACTTCCACAAGCTGTTTCAGTGCCTACTGGCCTAAACAACTGGGCAGAGAGGGTCACAACAACAGGTACTTGTGAGTCTTCCAGTCCCTGGGCTTCATATGAACAAGGCAAGAAGAGCTGGATCCAAAACAATTATACTCCTGTTTTCTAAGGAACTATAAGAAACATTTGCAATCATGAACTGAATGGACTTTACCATGAATTTTTCCCCTTCATCCTGTCCTAGCACTGTCTGGGATGCTGAGGAGCAGCCTGCTTTGCCCCCAAAGACAAAACCTTATGTAACCATGCAGGTAATGAACTCAGGAAAAGCACCTGAATTGTAAAACATGCATCCCTCTGCCAGACCTTTCAAGGGAAGGGTGCACACAGAATTATTGTTTCCCCCCACTGCTTCTTGCTATCCAGCATCCTAACTCCACTGCTCTTGCTCCTGCAGCAAAAGGTGGTTCCTCTGGAGTATCTGTGACAACAGTGGGAGGCTGTTCCTCAGGAAAGGGATGAGGAGCCAAAAGGAGTAAATTTGGCAGAGCCAAGCTCACATAAAATTTTCTTCCACTACTGCTCCTCTCGCAGCACAAAAAGCAAATCTGCTGTGATGAGGTTCTGCACTTAAGAAAGGCACAGCAGGAAAAAACAATCCTGAAGCTGGGCTTTAAGGTGAAGGCACGGTGACATTGGGTCTGATGACAAACAGGCACACTGCTGCCACTCACACAGCTCCTCCTGTGGCTCTACAGGATGACAGGGATCAAGCAATGTCCATGGGGGTGATCAGGCCACCAACTCTTGTTCTGCTGCAAACACTTTCCCCCTAAATATTCCTTGGGTCTGGGGAGGTGGAGTGGCACTGAGGGGCAGGTCAAGGTACAACCTCTGCAATTCTGGTGTGAACACAGCCCCCAGGGCAGAGCCTGAAAATTCAGAGGGCTGGGAGAGCCCTCCAGAGAAATAACAGTGATGGAGAGGTGGTCCTGACCCTGCTCCTTGTGGCTAGCCAGTGGCCACCAGGCTCAGGTTCTGAGGTCCCCTGATTGTCCCCACCTTAGGGGCAGGCAGGCAGTGACAATCCTTTCAAGAACTTCAGTCCCACTAAGTTAGCATGTCCCCTTAGGCTCCAACTCAATGTATTCATGACACTGCTGTGTTTTTGGCTTCCTACGACTTTCTGTCACAGCTTCTGGTGTTTTGATGTTTGATTTACAGTGCTGTTACAGTTTAAGGTGTGGGGTTTTTCCAAATTAAAGCAAACAACGATTCCAAATGCAAATCATCCAGGAACAAACAGATGTTAGAGTCCAAAACACACAAGGAAGGTGAAAGAAAAGTCAGATCAATGCTGGACACTTAAAAACTTTCCCTACAGGTGTATGTTCACCTTATTTTTACCTCTTTCATCTTCCATCTCTACATATTCCTAGATATTACCTGCCTAGAATTACCTTGAACAGACAAACTGATAGGAGGAAAGGGATAAGCTTCTGGTGCACCCAGAATTCGATTATTATTTATGCCACTACATCTCATGGCATCAGTTCCAGCTGCAAGAGGGATGAAGGATGGGAAGGAGTTCACTCAGCCATTTCCAGCTCATCTCTTTGACTCCACGAGAGTGCTTAACCAAAGTGCCACAGAAATCTCGAAGCAAAGCTGGGTCATAGCAAAAAGCCATCCATATATTAAGAAAAAACTAAACAAAATGCACACATCCTTCAAAAAGTAAGCCAAAATTTTTCCTGGTTTCTTGTTCAACTCACAGCACAGGTCATTACCAGTAAGAGCAACAGCAGCAGAAACATGTAGAAAGCAAAAACTGTAAAAGTTCTCAGCAATTTGAAGTCCTTTAAATGACATGAATGAGTAACCAAGGAAGATAAAGGAAACCTCAGGTTCTAGCAGGCTGAAACCACAGGCATCAGCTTCCCCATGGCAGGTACAGACCACAAGGAAGAAGAATCTCTCTTTTCTGACGACACAACCTCATCCTTGTTGACAGGGCTGAGGGTCGTGTGGCACCCCTTCCACCCACCAGTGATGGGAGAGGACTCTCACCTGCCCAGCTCCCCACTCTATCTGTCTCCTCCTGAGGCAGCAGTGCCTAAAAAATCACCAGCTTCACCTCTTTACTGCCAAATACATTCACACGGCACCCTCCCAGCTGAGGCTAACAAGGAATTTATTTCTGCCGTGCATCCCATCCTTTTCACCTCAATTTTTCAGGATGTGTGCATCTCAGCTGATGTGCCAGGACACACCACACGCACTCAGAAGCCAGTGCTGCACTGGGTCAAACACCAGCAACGTCCCCGTGTCCTTCCTGTCCACGCAGATTATCAGGGAAGGTTTTATAGGCATCGGTTGCCTCATAAAGGAAAAGACAGACTTCTCTAAGCATCCTGTAAATGCCAGGAAAAGAGAAGAATGGAAAGGAAATGAAAGGAACAACCTGGAAAGGAGAACGGAAAAGCAGGAGACCTTGGCTCCAGGGAGAGAGCTGACCACAGCCTTAGCCCTGCCTTCATCTATAGAAGATGTTTGCTTTTATAAATCACGGAAAAAATGTGGTGCATGAGCTAAGTCTGCCCCTGGGCAGATTTAACTTGGGTGACCTGAACTTACTCTGCAGATCACCATAGGTCTCTCTGACCTTGGCAGTGACACAAGGATCATATTTTCTCGTGGATGAATTACCCTGGAATAATTCTGCCAATGTATTAGGCATAAATAGCCTTTTATTTAGGGCTGTGAAAATACGTTCTCTCTTTCTGCCTCTTTCCAAACAAAACCACCTTTCCAAACAAAATCTATTTATTGGCATGAGGAAAAACCCCACCCTTCATTAAGGTCTGGGTACACATCTCAAGGGCCAGACAGAAGCTTGGCTGCCTCGTGCTCGTGGCAATGTGTTTTCAGATGTTGCCTTCAGCAAGATGCATTTTGGAGTTCACTGGTGAGATTTGCTGCTTTTGATTGGAGTGGTCGCCCTGCACATTCGCAGATGAATATACAAATACTTTCAGACATGACAGAGGTGGTAAATTTAGGTCAGCAGAGGGAATGCTCAGCTTCAATCACCAAAACAGAAAGCACAATCCTCAACATACATCTACAAGCTAGCGAAGAGCAGCTCTGTGAAAACCAGCCAAGCTGCACTGGAGATAAGCAAAAAAAAAATGAAAAATCCTCCCAACATCCACATCTCAGCCTTGCAGAAAATCGACCAGTTTGGAAGGAACAGGTAAACAGTGTGTTCTTGGACAGGAGTCAGCAGAGTTTGGATGATGCAGACCTTTCCGTTCAAGAGCTGTGCTGGTTTTTGTGTCTGGTCACTCGAGGTCACATCCCAGAGCTCTGAGGCTCTGCAGGAGCTTCCTTCCCCATAATGGAGGTGGCTAAAGTGGTGGCTATTAAAATCAGTTGTTATCCTAATGCCACCTGAGCCTTAATTGCTGAAAAAATGGGGACTGTGACCACAGAAAGGGTTTTCTGGCACTGCCTGAGGAAGTATCAGTTTTTGAGGTCAGAACAACATCCCTTAAAAATATGAATCAGAGTGGTTTCTTTCATACTGCAGTTTGATAAGGGCAGGCAAAACATTAGCAGACTATTTTGATGAAGGTCAGGACAGCTTTGAAATATATATATATATTAGAGATGTGCTTAGATGTGTGCAAGAAGGAAAGAAAACACTTGAAAACCTGTATTCAAAATTATCCTGGAGCAGTCAAATAAATCCTAGTAAATACCATTTCCCGCTTCCACTCTGAATGAGTCTCTTCTAATAAAACTCATTACATGTTGAGCAAACACAATTTTCCAGCTGTGTGTTAGCTGCTTTCTTCCTCCATACACAACTTTTGCTGTATGGCTGATGCCTCAGGACCTGCAGGCAAGTGTCTCAGCCTGAAGACTGGGACAGAAAGGCTTGCCAGGCAGAAAAGGAAGTCTCCAACCACAGCTCTGCACTCATTTCCATTAAAATTCCAGAACAATACTCACTGACACCAAAACAGGTGATTCTCTTGGGACTGGAAAAGGCTTTCACAAATACCTGCGAGTCATCTGAGCAGCCTCCAACAATGCCAGCCTCTGAACCAGTGTTAATCATGATGCTGGTTTCTATGCAGAAGCAACCCTGAATTTTGTCATTTTAAAGGCCTGACCAGCTGCACCTGCAATTCGTGGCTGAGGCAGATGAGGAGACAGATTTTCATCTATAATCACGGGGCTGAAATTCAAAGTTCAGCTAAAAAAGCATTCTCACCTACACCTAACAGTTTCTGTGGAAAATACTTTGACATAAGCACCGAATTTGCAATGAATATGATCTCAGCAGTGACCTGAACAAGGGAATATTGACCTGGAGAAAGCAATTGCCTGTAAGATCCTGGGGAGGCTACCCTTTATGCTCACCCCTTACCAGCCCAGGAGACTTCATGCACATTCAGAGCTGCACAAGAACCTCACCAAAAAGCATGAAAGGAAAGGCTGAAGCCAGCAGGTGCACATTCAAAGATTACATGAGTTGTAAGGAAGGAGGCCAGAGTCTCAGAGCAGTCAACAAACACACTGGGAAAGCCCAACTTTCCAAGGCACTGCAAGTGTCTGTGCTGGTTATGACTTCTGCAGAGCCAGCAGAATGGATTATAAGGAAGCCTCTGCCAGGACAATCCTGGAAACACCTCACTCAGCTCCCTTCCCTGGGTTTAGCCTGGAGAAGCCATCCCCCAAGATCCCAGATAAGGCAGGCTGACAAGGTGCTGAATGAAAGCCCACACTGCTGCTCCCTGCATGCCTGCAAACCTCCAGCACTCTCCTCAGGCTTTGGACTCACAGCCTCCCAAGCAAGCATTCCCCAAACTTCACCCAATTTCACGTTTCTGGGACACAGTGGGGACAGAGTTTGAAAATATTTTTCAGGACAGCATCCAAAGTGGATTTCAAAATGGAAATAGGAGTTCAATATTCTGCATAAAAATCATTAACCTCTTACCTCTCTACCTGATGTGCTAGTCAGGATTGCTACAAACACAACTACAAAAACAAAGTGGAAAAACAAGCTACTCTTAAATGGACCAATGTACGTCTTGTTAGTTTGGAGCAGAAGTAGGTTAAACTCTGATTTTTATATTTAAAAGCAGAGAGGAGTTCTGACAGATGCAGTGCCAACTGCAAAAGGACCCTGTGCCCCAGCAGCACAACAAAGCTAAATATGGCCACTCCTACCACCTCAACAGGTTTTGCTTCAAGGCTTCCCTCATGGAGCCTCCCATCTCAGGCAAGACCTCAGTGATGTTTAGTTGGAGGCTGAGAAAAGCAGTGCTGCACAGTTTCAGAAGCCCCATTCATCATGTTTTATATTTAAATCTTCAGCTCCCAGAGTCATATGAGAACCTTCAACCAAAACCACGTAGGCCCTATTAAAGCAAGCAACCTCTTGAAGTTGGGAAAAGCTGGAATCCTGGCTTCTTGCCAGCTAGGCATGGGAATACAGACACTAACCCCCTCCCCCAATAATATTAAAAAAAAAAAAAGGGTATATATGTATTTTTTTCTATGAATGCCAAGATTTTTTGAACACTTCAGTTACCCATGCAGGTCTGCAAACACAAAAAAATGTCATGAAATGCTCAGACCACCGTGCTCAGGAGCTGCAGAGGACACAGCCTCACCTACACATAAATACCTGAGCCCACTCCTCTGACCTTCAGCAGTACAGGACACTTTATTCTGCTTCTCCACAAAGAGCAAACATCTCCTTCCTAAAGGAATGCCAACTTTTAGCACACTTTCATCCCTCCTCACTCATTTAAGTCAGACTGCCAAGCTAAGTGTCTGAACGAGGTGATTAGTCCTCCCCGAGTCCCTTCACAGTCAATGGAGGGAAAGAAACTCTCCGGAGGGAAATTCAGGATTGAGATGACTACAAGAAAATGTGCACTGTTAGCTTTGAATACTGCACAGAACAGTAAAAACTTACAGGCAGCAATGCTCTAGCAAGGAAACTCTGACTAATGAAGACTGAATATGCCCATCTCTGTTTCTAAGCAAGATCTGGACTTCAGGGCTCTTTCTAAAATTACTCAGGATGGAAAGGCTGAATTTAGCTCCCATCCATCACCTTATCACAAGAATACAACCTCATGCTTCCTGCCACAGAGAATCTGGGAAAATGCAAAATTCTGCCTCTTATCACCAAATCATAATTAATTTCTTCTTCCTATTTTGCCTTACTTGAGAGAGGGGAAAAAAAAAAAAGCCCTCCCTGATAGATAACTAAATTTATGTCTTACCAAACTGAATGCAAATGCAAGAAACAGGAAGTTTTTACTTGGAAACTGGAATTTCAAGCACTCAGTGGCAAACAATGAAGCAGAGAGATAAAGATGCAATGGCAGTGGTGGGGGACAGACCTGCCAAGCTTCCTGCCCACGCTGACTCAAGAGCATGTGTCCTACCATGATATGGACTGGCCACACCGCTTGTTTTTATTTGGGTAATGGCTATTTGTTCCTGTGAAAACCCCTACAAAAACAAGCCAGAAGACCAGACAATAGTAGTAGACTTGCCATCTCTTATAGCCAAGATCTTTTACTTAACACTTTAGCAAAAAAGATGCAATCAGCAGATCTTTGTCCATTTATACAATTCTCTCTGCAGCCACCAGGATTGTATTACACTCTCCAGCACCCACCAGCATCCAGCTCTTCCCCATCACTTCAAGAGATTGAACTGATACTTGAAAGCACATTTGCTATTATCTACTCCAGCCCCTTTTGGAAAAACGACATTACACAGATACAGGGGGCAGGCAAATATTGCCGTTCTTTCATTATTCCCGATGTTCCCCTGGCTTGCAACATCTGAGAAGTCCCCAGGTCAATGAGATTACTTTATCTACCTCCCCCTTTCCCTTTATCTCTTCCCTCACCCCACAGGTATCCGTGTCCAAATGGGACACTTCGGCAGGGGGTTTGCTTGACCCAGGTCACTGGGAGGTCAAGCTTTTCACCACTTGCTAATGCAAAGCTTCCCCCTCATCCCTTTAGAGCCCCGGGGGTCCGGGCACCCCTCCTCACACACCCCTCTGCTGGCCACGGGGGCAGATGGAGAAGGAAAATGCTCCTCCCTGAACGGAAAAAAAACCCCTTCCCCATGTGGAAACCAGGATTTGGTTTGTGTGTTTTTAAATAAGCAAAGCAAAGGGAGAAGCTAGTGAAAAATCAGCTCAGCACCGCCTTTATTCCTGTACCAAACTTGAAGGATGGGTGGCTTAAGTAGTTAGGAGCAACTCAGACTATATTTTTGCCTACCAGAACAAAGTTCGATTTTTATTTAGATTGATTTTGAGATTTACATGCGAGAAATGGACACAATTGGATCAAATAGATACTAAAATAAATTGTTGAATCCCATGAAAGCCAATAAACCCAAAACAAATTTCACAGATCTCATCTACCAGCGTTTGAGATTTGTCTTATTTCATTATTTTATATACATTTACGGAGCAGAAATTTGCTTAACTCTGTTCCACTTTTCTTTTACTGAAACAATAAGACTCTCTGCAGAATATTTTCGACTTGAATATTATCACCAGGATAGCATATGGCAAACTAGCAGCAGGCAGTTTATCTTCATCCTCTTTGTAAGCTAAAATTAGCACAATGCTTTTGCAACAGCATATGATGTATTCAGACCAGCACCATATACCTAATACAACTTCAGATCCATCCCTGGCTAACCTCCAATATCCAAGTAAATTGATGGCTAATTTTAACTGGGTATTAATGTGTTTAGTATCAAGTTGGCATTTATCAACTTGAGAGGCACTTTTTAAGTTTAATACTGTCATTTCACACACACACCAACTGCAACTGTAAATAAAATTTGTATATTGGTAACACACAGCCTTTCAATTCATCTGCACGAAGCGATTCTAATTGATATTAATAGATTATGTATGGAAAGCCGTGCTGTAAAATTGCATAATATGCATATTCTGCTCTTCAGTGATGCAATATAATTAATGGTGGTGAAGAGCTGATACACCCATGTCATGACTAACATTCCCCTCCTGCAGACTGTTAGCTGGTTACTTTATTGGGATTAAACTCATCAAGTCATCCTTTGGATTAAATTAAACCAAGTCATCACTTTGCATTTCTTGATGAGGTGGCTATGCCAGCCCTCTCTGCTCTTCAGCCTGCTAAATTATGGCCACCTCAGGGGTTTTTTAGCTGGATTAAGTATGTGGTGAGACACTAATGTTAGCACTGCCTCCTAATTTGTTTCTTGTAGCTGTAACACCAAGGAACTTAGCACAATGCTCCTCGTAAAGAAAATTTGAAAGGTTCTAAAAGGCTCTAAAAAGGCCCTGTGCTTCACAAGGGTGGTTGTTTTACCACTTTTCTTGCCAGGTTGACAGAATAAAAAAGTGTAGTAGGAGGAAGCAGTCACATCCAAGCAAGTACATGAACAAACACACACACAAACAATAAATATTTATGGACTGACACTCGAAGATTTTGTGGCTCAGCCTGCTCATCAATAGAACATCCCTCTGCTTTCCTAGAGCCCATTACAGAACTACAACACAAAACCACACCAAGTCTGCCCAACAGTTATATTGAATTAACATCACCACTACTCTTGCTCTTACACAGCTGGCCTCATGCAGAATTTGCACAGGGTTAGTGCAGACAGATACAAAAAAAAAAAAAAAAAAAAAAGAAAGCAGGCAGGATCCTGCACAAAAGCCTCTCCTGGGGCATTCTCATTGCCACAGGCAGGATGAGGGGAGAGATAAATAGATGCTTTACTTAGTAGGGAAGGGAGAAGAAGTACAGAAAGAACACAACATTTCAACTCCACTTTGTCGTCTCTTTTCGCCCTCGCTGTAATTTTCCTGCATCTCATCCCCTGCTCTTCAGCAAGGAGCTGCCACACTCTGACGTTACCTTGCCCTGAAACTTTAACCCCATTTTAAATGACACTTCACCTGGAGCTGTTCAGTTAATGCTGACCTCCTTCCCCCTTTCCCCTGCTTTAGGAAGGCATTTGATGCAGTGCTATAAGCCAGGGCCCCAGGCAGCAACTCCACCGTGGGGTTTCTCTCTCACTGCTGTGCCAAGAGAGGGAGGAAGGCAGGAGATTCTCTTGGCACAGCAAAGAGACCAACAAAAGGCTCTCCATCCTACAAGACTTGCTTCCATGACCTTCACTGGCTGCCCAGAGAGAGCTCAGATATGTCTTCTTTGAGGTCCACGGGGACACTACAGACTCCAGAATATATTTAGCAGGCATCCATGTGACACTGCTATTCAGAGCACTGGGGAAGATGTCAGAATAAGTCAGGGTATGTCTGCCACCATTAGGTCTCTTCCAAGGGCATTAGTGATGCCTTCCAGTAGATCTTCTCCTGTCCTTCAGCAAAAGATGTATTTACAACCTGGAAACAATACACAGTATTGGGGTTGCAAGGGCCACCTCTCACCCACAGCACAGAATCAGCCCCAGGAGCACTAAGGACTAAGGGACAAGTAGTTGAAAAGGCTGTGCCCACTCTACTTTTATTTATTTATTTGCTGTTTCTTCTTTCCCACACTTTCCACATTACACTACGGCAACCAGCAACTGCAAAAAACCTGACTGCAAAATCTGTGCGAGATTTTAAATACTCAAGAGGGAAAAAAGCAATATAAACAAATACTCATAATATTTATAGTAAGTAAATAAGTTTTAGGTATATATTATATATAGATATATTTATGTGTTAGCTATCAGGTGCCAGAGGTATTGCCTGGTGATGAGGAAGTCCCCAAGCCACAGAGGGAGGCAGGGTGGCAGTGCCTGTCCTGATGTCACACTGCTCCCACTCCACATCACACTCTCCCACGTCCCTTCCCACCTTCCAGGCCAGAGCAGGAAAAGTGTAAGCATGTCAAACCAAAGGCTACATGGAGGAGGTATCAAGGCTAAGGAGCCAAAGCAGAAAAGGTGGAAGACTTCACCCTCATTCAAAGAGCTGCCAGACCAGTGTCAGGCATTTGCTTAGTCACAGCCCTACAACCCCACCCCAGCTTGGGCAGAAGGGACATCAGGCATCTCCCTCTGGTATTTCCCATGTCACTAACTAGTGGGTCACCAGGCCAGGGAGAAGCAGTCCCCAATGAATTATAGGGTGACAGGTGGCTCTGACATCACCGCTGCTGCAAGCTGCAGAGACTGCTCTGATTGCCCAGAGAAAAGTCCTCATCTCATTCATGAATTTAAAATTGGAAGAGGGGAGAAAAAAAAAAAAAAAATAGTAATAATAAAAGCCCGTGTGCATCAATGTGCCTAGAAAAAAATTATGTCAGCATCTTACAGCGCTGATCCTATTAATTAATCCCTTAAAGAATGGCCCCTTGCCCACAAACATATAATGTAATGCCAGCTTAATCTTACCTAAAAAAAAAAATTACAATGCAATGAGATTACTCGTCTGACTCTGCTAACTGTTACAGCACTGCTTAATCCTGCATTTCAGAGCTTTAACAAGCTCCTACAACACTGCACAGAGTTTATCAGAGCAGTTGCTGAGACAAGAAGGACTTATGTTTTAAAGAATATAATTCCACTGTCTTTTGTGCTCTTCACGTATCATGTTTATACAGTGAAAGATCTCAAAGCCTATTGCCTTCTCCTGCTCCCATTGAAGTCTTCCTTTCAGGTTTCACATTAGAGTAGGATTAGAAATAAATAGATATAAATATATATATGGGGAGATATATATATATATTACATGGGGTTATTTCAGGAAAATTTGTTGAGGCTGGAGTTCATCCTTCCCTCCCATTTCCCAAACACAGCTGGGAGGAGCACCACCAAATCAGCCCCCTCCTACCAAAAACCTGCGAAGGAGCTCATTTGGGACCTTGCCTAAAGAAATTGGTGCAAACTTGACCTATGAAAATGTCATTTCTCCATCCCTGTCCTCAACCCCAGCTTGTCCTCCCACCAGCACAGCCCCAGCCCGACAATATCCACCCACAGCCACACATTTCCCAGTCTTAGCTGGTTACAGACATAGTAAGCTTCCCATGGAACAGGAGAAGAAAGCTCTGCTCCCTCCCTGTAATTATCAAATCAGCCAAAAAAACGAGGAAGAATTGAGAATCCTCATTATAGCACATCATAAAACACGGCGAGGTCTCGTGCTCGCAGCCTGTTATTGGCACAGCCTGCCAACAAAACTTCACAAAGAGCACAGGAATTCATGTCTGCAGAGATATTAAAGTCATAAAAGGGGAAATTTGGATTTTATTTTCCCACAGTCTAAATGAAGGTGAACCAAGCAAATTTGGCACGGAGCGCTCGTCAGATGCCATTTCCCACAGCAGTGTGGTATTTTCCTCTGGGAATAAAACATTTTCCTTCAACTACTGTTTATAACTCTTATCAGTTCAACAGCAATAGAGCCATCAAGTCCAATATCTTGTGGAAAAAAGTCAAGGTCAACAAGTACTTGCATTTTCGTTTATCTTTAGCTGCAATTGCTACTGACATTCAATTGGGTAATAAACATGAGGACTGTCAAATGCTCTCAGCAAACAGGTGATCCAAAAGCTATCAGAGAGAAAGAGGCTAGGCCAGGTAATCAAACAATCCTGTTGCAACAATTATGATTTGAGTGCACTCATTTACAGAAGCAATCACCTGTCAAATTTGAATGAATAGCATCAGACCATTCCCACCATCAGGGTAATAAGGGCAAAAAAATACAAGCTATGTCAACTTTCTTTCCCAACAAAAGCATGCCAGCATTAGCAAGAGCTTTTTTTTTTTTAAAAAAAAAAAGGGATAAACAAAAATATCCAGCATTTTATTTCCTGAATTGAATTATAAAAAATTATTTTAACACAAATCTGGAGTAAGTGGGTCGTGTGGTGGTGTGTCTCACGAACAATAACGGGTGTTTAGGAAAACATTGCAGCAAGTGGGGGCACACAGAGGCAGCTGTGCCACTGCTCTGACAATCAGCACTTGGGCAGCTTCCTGAGCCAGCAGTTGCATCTGGACCAGGGTTTTTAATAGCTACAGAAGAACCTGTTTTTCCATGAATTGGTCTAATCTCTTTCTGTCCCCTGCTGACCTCCTCAGAACGCTGTTCTGTAGCAATAAATTTGACATAAAACATTTTTGTTTGTTTTAAATCTACTAACACTTCTGGGAACAGCTCCTGTGTCATGAACACCCACCCTCAGTTCTTGCATTATGGGACAAGCACCCACTTTCTCCACACACAACTAATTTTAAAGACTTCTCCTCCAACCTTAGTCATCTTTCCCCTCCCAGCCTTTCATGTGAGGGATAGGAAAATGGTTTGTGCCAAGCAGCCTGATGGCAAACCCTGTTGCATCACTAATCCAGAAATACAGCATGTTTATGAGTTTATACTCCTTGTGATAAAACGTCTCTCAAAACAAACATCTCAAGATCACAGCTTTTGTTTTTTTAACCTCCAAGTTAAAGAGGACAGTGACACACACCTTAAAGTCTCACTCTGCCTACATCAGACTGCAAAAGACTCAGCTGAAGCCACCAAGACCTGGAGAAGCAAATGGGATAGAAACCTGAAGATGGGAATACTAACGTGGCCTTAAATATCAGAAGCTCATTAGCTCCAATGAGCCACCACAACTTAAGTGAAAACATCCAGGATGTGTAGGAAAAAACCCATCATACCTAAATAAAGCCTTAACAACAACAAAAAACCACATCAGCTATCTTGAAAACACTCAACTCCAGCACTGCTGAAATGGGCATCTTGAACACTATTATAACAAAATTATTTCTACAACTTCTTACAAAACCAAACCATCCAAAGAGGAAAAGCAACATGCCCTTCAGTCCTACACTAGAGTTTTTAGCTAACAGCCCAAGAGGCGATTTAGCAGTGTGATTATTTTCCACCAGTGTTCCCTGTTTGGCATATTCAAGATCCTGCACTCAGTAAAACACCTGGTTCTGTGCAGACACACTTTGGGGGCTGCAAAAGCCAATGGATGCTCTCAGTTCAGGGTCAGGGCCATGTTCTTATATACACATCCATGTATACATGGGCCTGTGCACAGCCACACAGATGTTTAATGGGTAGACATTTCTGAGTTTAGAAAAACTTGCCAAGAAAATAGGGAAAAAAAAAAAAAAAAAAAAAACTCCAGCACATGGATTTTGCTGTTTGATTACAGATGGGCCGAGAAGTCAGGAATATTTGTATTTCCATAGCCACTTTAAAGGTAAACAGTTTCCAAAGCCTTTTTCCCTCCTCCTGCTCTGCCAATGATGGCAGAGGCCTCAGCCTGAAAGATCTGCCTCCTGACATGATCATCTCTCTGCTCCCCTCCCAGCTGGAAGCTCTTCCTGAGCAAAGACTGAAAGTTCACATTAAACCCTGCTGAAATGGTTGTGCTGGTTTTGAACTGCTTATTATCTCTGAGGGCTGACCTGAAAAATAAGTTGGTGCTTAGAGAAAATCAAGTTTCCCCTAAAAAGGCAAATGGGAAGAAGGAAGGGTTTTTTTACAAGGAAAAGAGTTAATTTACAACAATGTTACCCACAATTTAGGGAAAACAAGCAACGTTTATTAGAATTTAAGTTAGCTTTGCCAGAGTGAAAAGAAAAATGCCTGTTAATAACAGACATTTAAGCTAATGCAAATAATTGAAATAAATCCTGGCACTGGGAATAGATTAAGGCTCAAATGATGACAGACACCCGCTTCTAAGTAAGAACTTGCTCCCATGCACCATTCTGGAAGCAAAACCCTGCTTAGCTGAGGCACACATACTCAACACTGCCGAAATCTAAGTTTAACAGCTCAATCAGGCTGATGAGACCAAAAAAAAAAACCAAAAAACCCAAAAACAAACAAAAAACTGAAAACCTAAACTAGCAGGAGGAAAAAAACCAGTTTCACGCCCCCCAGCTTTAGAACAGAATGATAAATTGACATCATGTTATGAGCATAATCCTCAACCACTCAATCACTGTTAAAAAAAAAATAAAACATGATTCTGGGGAGATAAAAAATAATTAATGCTGGTACTGCTGAACAATATGCACCTACACGAAGGGTTTCAGATAAATATGGGCCTGGTTTAAACCTCACATCTCACCTCAAAGGGGGAGGGCACAGGTGCTGATTTTAAAGCAAACCCAGCGCTGCCTGCTTGATGGAAAAGCAGGAAAAGGAAAGGGGATGGCAGAGCCTCCTCGGCAAGAAAACTGATACATCTCCGTTTCCAAACAAGCCCATTACGCCTAATTCGGGATTCACAATACATAAAGAGGCAGGAAAAACACAGGGAGCAGCCCCTGTTGACTAATGCCCTGTCTTTTCTAATCGAGGGTCACATCCAGTCTAACCGATCGCATGATAATGGCATCAGAAAAGGTCAATCAAAGACAAGCCGAGGCTTCCACTGCCTGGCTGACCTTCGGAGCTTGTGACAAATTGCTATCAGTCAATGTCAACTAATGACAGCGGCTCTTTGGCTAATCAATTGTTCTAAAAATGATCAAGAAAACTACTCGTAGGACAGCTCATTTTCACATCAATGCCTGTGAAGTATGAAAAGCTCATTTTTTTTTTTTTTTGAGTTTTTAATAAGCTCATAAGTAAAGCAGTTACTTGGTAACAGGGGTCACCTTAGTGAAAAGACAGAACCTTTGTCTGCCTTTTACATATTCTTTTATTACCATATTATAGTAAAAATATGCCATGCCATTACTATGCCAGAGGGCTACATAATAAAGCAGGTAATACTTCATACTTTTTTTTTTTT
>VXBB01014476.1:82010-87010 GCA_013399915.1 Illadopsis cleaveri
TTTTTTGAGATAAATACTTCTGTGGTTTAGGGGGGCCTCTGTTTGGATGTAAATAATCATCAATGTAGTCTCCATGCATTTAAATGTAGAGCAATCACCACTGGCATACAGGTGACATGCCCACTCATTACTCACCCAAATTTCACATGACAGAGCCCGTAGCGAAAAACCACACTGCAAAAAAAAAATCCAGTGGTGCTGCTGGGAAGCGAAGGTCTAACAGCAGCTATTTTGTTCTTAAACCCACCCACCCCATGCGAGCACAACTTATTCCAACTATTTCCGACAGAATCCACATTTGGTAGGAAAACCGCATGCTCCGAAACCCCCCTAAGCCCTGCGAAAGCAAACAGACATTTCCGCCCTGGAAGGATTCTGCATGTAAAAGCCAACGTGGAAATGCACACAGGCTTGAGGCAGTGGGAGATATATCATGGTTCTCCTCGTGCAGCAAAGGGGTGGCTGCAGATTTTTCCCGTCTCTGCATCCTACCAGCCCTCTCCCAGCATCGTTTTTCGGCCGCTTCCCAAAGCTTCACGGCCAGGCCACGCTCAGATCTGCATTCATGCATTAAATATTACCAAAACAACAAATCCACACTGGTCTGAGGCTTGAGAAAGTGCAAGCACAATCATGCTTTGCTTTTCCGTAAGGGGAACGTCCAGCAAAGGACACTACAGGGCGTTACATCACAAGGAGCCATTTGAGAAGGAAAGAGGAGCCATCGTTCAAGCACAGCACTGCTTTTCCCTTGGCTTTACCTTTTTGCTTTGGTGCCTCCCACCCACAACACCTGTACTGCCAGAAAGGGTTTGCCCCAAGGAAAACACCCCTCACCAAGCCAATCGCCCCCCAAAGCAATTCCCCACATCACCACAGGGAAGGAGCACAGGCGGTGAAGCGCTAAACAAGAAACATTAAAACTTTTGTTTTCATCCCAGAAACTGCCAAGTGACAGCAGTTTCAGGTTACACCCTAAACCTGCCTTGCTATGGTAGTTTTTCAAATTAAAATATCTTCCGTGGCCTCAGCCACTCTCAAGGCATCCATAGGCAAGAAAGAAAGGAGGCAGGGCGACACTTAAGCTCAGCCATAATTGGAAGTATGTGAAAAATGAAGTGTCAGTTCGGTCAATAAAGGGCAAAGGTGAAGGGGAGCAGCAGCCCAAACTCGGTGCGAAATGTGCTCATTAAGACACCCAATCCCAGGGCTCCTGCCCACCTATCCCATTAGTCATCGGCCATCTGACCGCTTCAAATGCCTCCCCGCTCTTATTACTTTTCTTCTCCCATGTTAAAAAAAAAAAAAAAAAAAAGAGAGAGAGAAAAAAAAAAAGGCAAGCTGGTATATAAATCCTTGCTCAGTCATCTGGAACATAACGTGGCCCTTCTCTCCCTCCTCTTTCCCCGGCTCTGCCTTTGCAGCCTCCAAACAACCGCCTGGAGATGCCCAGCAATAATGAACCCGATTGCCTTTTTGCCTATAGGTTGCTCAAACTCCTACAGAACCTTGGGAAAAAAAAAATAAATAAAATAAACCGTTGCGGCCATCGATACATTTTTATAAAGAAATATCGCTGCTTTCTACTCCTGGCTTTAAGGAGCAACAATTATTTGGAGGTTAAAAAAAATGTTTTGAACGCAGGCTGAGGCTTGGGGGAAAAAAAAGAGAGAAAGAAAAAATACGCACAAATAAGGTGACACTGATGGATTATTTTTTTGTTTTCTTTTAAGCCGTGTAGGAGAGCTAAACATGGGAAATAAAGAACTCCACTCTGGATTAAAAGTGACTGTACCAAGGCTTTGTTCAGCATCTTCCTGGTCTCACTACTTGAAAGACAAACAAAATAGACCGCTCAATATCCCAAACAGGAATCTTTTGAAGTGACAAGACACAGCAAGATAAAACAGTGCTGCCATGAGATCAGCATCACCTGCCTGTACATAAGGATTTGGGTCTCTTCGTTGAAATAGAATTTAGTGAATTATTTCTCCACTACGTAAATTCAGATCTCTTTGCACCATTTGGAGAAAGACCCCCAAAGGCCTTTGCCTTTAAGTTCAGAGCAACGGGAAAACTTTGCCATAATATTATTCTGCATTCCTGGGCTATAACTATCCCCCATGATGACACAATACCAGGCCTTTAGAAGAGGTTGTGTCAACGTACTATGCAATAACATATCCTGCTGTTCAGTGGCACGAGACCTCAGAACAGCTCCCTAGCAGTTAAATATGGATTTCTGCAATAGATCGAAGCAGCTGGGAGTTATTACTATTTACTAAGTAAATAAATTTACACATTTAAAAAGACTTTTAAAATGTTTACAGGAAAGACTGTCTCTCCTGATTTCAAAGGGAATCGTTGGATGGGTGATGTACACTGAGACATAAATAAGTTAAAAATACACTTTGCAGGATTTGTAGTGATGAATAAGGTAAAGAAGAAAAATCTCCAAAAAATCCAAAAATGGACCTTAACATACTCTGGGTTAAGGACTAAGGAGAAAAGCCTTGCTAAAGGCAAAAGCTTTTCAGTCTGTGTGCCCCTCTGAAAACACAAAGCTTACATTTACATCCTTGTGATACTTTCAGCCAGGTTGCAAACCTGACCCAGAAGGTGCTTTTAGCTACCCCAACAAGGGAAGTAGGTTGCGAGAGCAACCTCAAACCACACAGTTTTAGAGGGTTTTATTTCTGGTGATCAGATTGGGGCTTTTTTTTAATTTAATTTTTTTTTTTTTTTAAATGGCAAACGTGATCTTGACAGATGGAAGGAACCGAAAGGAACTTTTTACAAACTCCTAAAAATAGGGAAGCCCATAATATACTGAATATATGTCACGCAAAGCTGTGCAAGCACGAGCATGTGGGTCCCCAGCCTTTTGCTGCCACCCCTCCGCAGCACCTGGCTGCTATGGCAGTGCCATGCTGGCTCCTTCTGCTGCCAAGAAAAGCACCCAGCAGTGCTGAACACAGGGGTTTAACCACAGTGTTGCACTCCTGACATCAGAAAAGCCACCAAATCACAGCATCTGGAAATTAAATGCAGTTGGAGAGAGGCAGGATATTGGCTGTCTTTTCGTTCTCTTCTGTTTCAGTCCTTCGGGGTCAGATTTTTTGACTTCTTTCCCACAGGGAAATACTAAAATCAGATTTTGGGGTTTTTACAGAAGGTGTACATGCAGGCAAGGGTGTGCTCAAACAAATGAGCTTCCCCCATAATCTCAACCTTCAGTGCATTTCACGTGAACAAGACATAAAGCAAGGCCCAGCAAGGCTACCACTACCATTACCACATTCCTGTTCCTCAAAAACAATGCCATTTCCAAATGTGGCAAGTGGCCTGAAGGCAAGTCTGGGTGACAGAGACCCCCAGGACAGGATCTCTTTTCCAAAATTCCTTTCCCAAACTTGACCTGAGAGCTCCAGTTATCAAATTCCCACTTTAGTTGCTCTTCTCCAAAGTTTTAATGCACTGAGCCTTCTTGCACAGAACACTCTATCAAGCACTGGCAGCAATTCCAGCCTCAATAAACCACTGGGGTTTGGGTAACAGTTTCAGAATTGACCAAAGCATCACTGACAAGTCCTTCTGTGGATATTTCATAGGACTCAGGCTTGAAACTCACTTTAGAAAACCCTTCCTGACTGAGGCTGCAGCATGCACCTTGCCAGGAACTGACCAGGATGGCACTAATACATCAGATATGACCAGCACTCCAGACCCTAAAACGCCACATCTAGGAGAAAATGAAGTCAGAAAATCTTTAAAAGTACACCAGGAACTAAGCTCGATTTCCAACACGGTCTAGGAGCATTCTGGCAAGGCTCCCCACAGATGTTTTGTCCACGCACATATCCACATAAACACACGCACATCCGTCTAAGAAAAGACCAGCCCTAACCAAATACAAAAAAACCACCTCTCAAAACACACACATTTTAGTTCAAAGCTTATTTCTGAAGCAGCTTTTTCAGCCTTAAAAAAAAAACCCCATGGATTTAAAGTTTGCTCCAAAAGCAAGGAGCTCTAATGATCAAGTTGACACCACTTAAGCTATAGCATTGTGAACAGCACCACTAGAATATATATGTATACATACTTGAAAGAAAAAAGGCCCCCTGAATTTATGTTGCATATCATTTTCCAGTAAAAGTCAGAGGTCAGAAGGTTACCAGTTTCTGCCTCAGCTCTGCAACAGTTTACTATTCCAGGCCCCATTTTTTACTAGGCTACACTTGCGATGAAGTCAGCAACTTTTCTTTAAACAATAACGAGTCTCAAATACTTAAAATTCTATAAAGAGATGTTATTCACCGTGTACGTTAAATCCATGCATATAAAAAATTAAAATCTACTGGTTTAGTTTAAAAACTAATCTTGTTAAATGCAGACTTTGCAATGCTAATCAGTACTGTTCAACCTTTTTTTGGAAACACAATTCCTTTGTTGTCTAACAGCACTTGAATGAAACATGATCATAAAACCAGATTTAAAAGTATATACCTATTGTGAGTTCAGAGTCAACTTCAATAAAGCACTCTCTTTTATATTCAGATTAAGGATCCTTTTTAAATTTTAATTGCATTAAATTAACACTAAATCCACTGCAGTTGGTCTCTTCAGAAAAAAAAAAAAAAAGCTTTCAGCTTCTGAAGAAAAAAATAAATCCAGAGATTCAGCTTTTTAGACTTCAGAGTTTCTGAGACAGCACTGATTATCTGTTGAATGTCCCACTTCCATTGCACCAAGCTCATTTCATACTTGCCCTACTAAATCAGCTACTCCAGCCTGGCACCCAAACAGAATGTTTTTGCATTCAAGTAAATTGGAATTGAGTATAAAAAAGTAAGTAAAAGCACAGCTCAAGATTTCATAAAACGGGCCAGCTAACATCTCTTCTTCATATGCAATCAAGTTTCAATGGCATCTTTGAAATATTAGCATGCACTTCTGCAATCTTAATTACATTTGGTTTTGAGGATTTCATCTTTTAA
>VXBB01014476.1:92010-95138 GCA_013399915.1 Illadopsis cleaveri
TTATTTGGTTAATGGCTAAATTGGGTATTTTGTATAGTATGTAAATATCATCACATACACTTATTATTCCAATCCAAGAACAGCTGGATTAGTTAACATTAATTAACTAACAGAAGTAAGCACTAATATAAAATGGAAAAACCATTGCCTTCTGCTTACATTAAAGAATAAAATGAGGGTTTTTTCAGCACCAAGCATATGAAAGGGAGAGAAGAGCTTCTGGCCAAGGAACCAAAGGTTTGGCCATAAGTGCATGAATAAAAGAAATGGCTTTCTGTTACAGGTGATAAAAATTGTACTCAGCATCTTTTGATATATATCTTCTCAAAAGTTTTGTGAGCACAGCCCTCTTGTGGGCTCATTTGTGTTTGTGTAACAACTGGAGATGGAGAAGAGCTAATTCCTTTACCTGTTGGACAAACCTTCACTCCTCCAGGCTACCAGAGAATTGGCTGCAGGTATAATTATTCATCCCCCTTGCCCTGGAGGAACAGAGCTGCTGCCAGCAATTTGTCAGCATAATTTGGGCTTATTGTTCATGTTCTGAAGTTTTATCTTATTTTCTTTTTCTAAATGAAATACTTATTAATCAGGGGGGAAGAAAAAGTAATGTGCTATGTTTGAAACGTTCTTCTGATGTTCTTAACTCCTACCTTTTAAAAATTTTCAGCTGCATGAGGTTGAGGGTAGTGACCCACCACGTTAGGAAATAGTTGTGCTCAGTACAGACAAAAACTCAAAGCAAATAGCAGGGCCTGATTCATGAAGTTATGACCTACAAACATAACCCACCTATTCAGCAAGGATTTACTTTTTACATAGTTTTTACTCCTGGTTGTTGCCCATACTGATGTCCCCAAGCTCACTTGGGCAAAACATTCAATACAGCTGCTTAATACCTTAAGTGTATAATCCATAGGACAGATACTAGAGCTACAACTGCATGACAGATAGACCTGGTCTTTGCAATCCACAGGTCTTATCCCTCTTCATTCCTGGAGGGAATGGCTATTAAGAATCCTCAGGTAGACTGTTCCCCCTTCAGCATATAAGAAACCTTGAGATTTTTCTCTTAATTGGGAAGAAAAATACAACTTGGTATAGAGGATTAAAAATACACCTTTATAATACAGAAAATATAACGGCATATATTTCCTAGATTCTACACTATTGTTGATACAAACATAGAATAAGAGAATGGTTTAGGTTGGAAGAAACCTTAAAGATCATCTAGTTCTNGTCCTCCTCCAGCATATAAGAAACCTTTAGATTTTTTTCTCTTAATTGAGAAGAAAAATACAAATTGGTACAGAGGATTAAAAATATACCTTTATAATACAGAAAATATAACGGCATATATTTCCTAGATTCTACACTATTGTTGATACAAACATAGAATAAGAGAATGGTTTAGGTTGGAAGAAACCTTAAAGATCATCTAGTTCTAACCCCTTATTGTGGGCAAGGACACCTTCCACTAGACCAGTTTGGGATTTTGGGGACCATGAAATCCAGACTCATGACTAACTTCAGTTTCTGAGAGGACCCACTTACTGCTTTGCCACCTGAACATCTCCTAGTGGCACTACCAAGGCTGACAGCCAGCAATCCCACCTCCCAGCCTGCCAAAACCAAGTGAGGGCACCACAACCAAAACCAAAGGAGTCAGAATAAATCAAAATGCTAAAAAAAAATAGATGCTTTTTACTGCCAACAACTCTTGCATCATCCGCTTCGCGCAGCTTCGATTCAAAGGTGAGTTATTTTTAATGGGACGACAACAAAGGCACACAGAGATCAGACGGAAAGGAAACAGTGTTCCAAGTCTGGGGAAATAAGGTCGTTGGAATGACAGGCAGGTGATAACTCCGCCTGCAACTCAGCAGAACAGCGAGGGCGACTTGTGCACAGATGGAAACCTTTGCAGCGTTAGAGGAGGCAAGGCCTGGCAAACTAAAAAGCAGGAAAAAAAAAAAAAACCAAAAAAAAAACTCTGCATGGAAGTCTCAGCCCTGACCTGGATTCCCTTTCCTAGCCCCAGAAAAGTCATAAGCTTTCTATCTTTAGTTCCCCCTTATTGCAAATGAGGGTAAGGCTCTTCTCTGACTCTTCACAGCTGCATAGGGAAAATAAGATGTAAGCTGTCTTTGTGCATGAAACATGGGAGACAAATAGATAAAGGGAATGAGAGTGGGTATCAGTGTGAGAGGAGAGAAAACTGGAAATAAACAGGACTATAGCCAGCGATTTTTACAAGGCCAGGAAGGGACCAGAGGCACAGCTAACACTGCACACTGTCAAAGGTCAGCAAACCAAGATCCACCAAACAACACCAGTGCTCTCCATCAGCTCTGCTGTGGTGCCTCAGTCTGACCCTACCCAGGTGTGTGTGTACCCACAGGGGCATCTCTAACACAGCACAGCTTTCTGACTCCCTCCTTACCCTCAAACATGCAGGAAAAGAGACCATGGCAGGGAGAGGAAAGGAAAGGGCCTGACAGTCCTAAACAGGATGAATGAGAAATGTGAGTGCAGAAGGACAGGGTGATAGTGCTTTCCAAAGGAAAAAGAATAATTAGAAGCAGCAAACATAAAACCACAAGAAATAAAGGAGAATGAAATGGAGATCATCAGTCTGGGCAGGACATAAAGACAAAGAGGAAGGAGAAAAACCACAGCTCTTCTCTCCCAGAAGGCACCAAAGCCCTGTCAACTCTGCAGGGGCAAGACTTTAAAAAACCCGTTTGTGCGTGTTTGTGTGCACACAGGGCTGCACGTGTTCACAGCTATGCAGAGCCCCCCTAGCCTGGGCTGCATTCTGTCAGAAGCACAGCTCCAACACCTTCTGCCTATGCTGAAATCAAACCTGCTGCACTTGGGGAGTCACCTCCAAAGTCCTCCCAAGGGGGACAGCACGGGCAGATGGACTTTTCTTTGAGAAAGGGCTCTAGAGGTACCCAAAAAACCTCTGGCAATAACAAAAGCAAACAGCTTTTAGACACTTAGACTTTAGGGTTTGCTTCTTGCATTGGAGGTTGATGCACATGGTAGCTTTGATGGACACCTAAACAGCAATATCCTCAATCACAGTGGGCCTTAAAATTTGACCTTATTTCATTCCTCCTTTT
>VXBB01014498.1:0-11493 GCA_013399915.1 Illadopsis cleaveri
AAACCTAACCCCCAACACCAATGCATCTCTTCCGTGGTTGTACAAGACTGTGTTGCTGAAATTTGTCAGCATCTTCGATCCTTGTTTTCAGTTCATGGATATACTTAACTGTATTTACAGCAAAAACCTTTCCATTCCCTGTAAAAGTTTGGCCCAGCAGCACTTTATCTTTGTGTACATTGCATAATCTATAGCTTACTGGGATTGGCAAGATTTGCTCTCATTTCTTTTTGTACTTGAGGCATTAACCAATCATTTAAACCAAACTCCCATACAGCATTCACGCACCTTACAAAGCAGCAATGCATTTGAAGATAGTCCTACAAAGTGGAAGAAAATATGATTAGTTGGTCTTGAGAGAACATTTAAATGAGAAAAACGAGGTGGTTTTTATTTCTTTAGAGAGGCTAATCTACAAATAAATGACTGCAAAAAGAGACAAAATATTCAGTGTGTGGTTTCTGGGTAGTTGCTTGAATATGTATGAACTGTCAGCATAAGATCACTCTGTGATAACTGAAGGAGAATGAGAAAGACAATAAGACAAGAAGAAAATGAATTTCAGAGTTTATGGAATGGTAACATTCAGAACTGTGGTGGTCCTGCAGCACTGACTTTCTCATATCACTTGCATATCTGCGTGAGAGTTGTGTAGAAACGGGAGATAAATTTAAATCCATTAAGCAGTGTGCTCTGGAAAAGGAGGAAGACCAGACTAGCAGGACATTTAAAGATCTATTAATCTTAATCCCTGCCTACAAAGAAGTACCACTTCTGAACCACTAGCCTTTTATAGGGGGAGGAAAGTCTTCCAGTTATCAGTAGGAGCAAAGGATTGGAGACTGAATTCTGAGCAGGTGCAAATATCTAAAACATTCTCTAGACATGTTAGTTTAAAAACAAATGAGTTTTAAAAAATCAGTGAAGTAGTACAATTATTTTTAATGCTGATCAATTTGTACCCTCACAAAGGTTGTTTAATCAGCAGCAAGAGTATTTATTATCTGATAAATCAGTTTCATTCCCTGGCTTTATTTCTTATATTGTGCCTCCTTCCTGTTTTTACACACGAAAACACTTGTAGTAACCTTTTACCATTGTTCTTGTAAACTTCTGGGAAGAGAACACCTTGCTCTTCAGAGCGGTGCAGTATGTGTTACCAGAGGACAGGGTGACTGGTCTGATGTTTGCTTTGCACTGTCTCCACACTTGCTTAGGAAAAATGAAAATGTCATATGTGTAAACCCAGGAGTTTATTGTGATTATAACTGAAGTTTCAACAGACTAATGTGAATTCTTAGCAATCCAGGCAGGATTATAGCAGAAAGGAATAACACTGTAGAATTAGTCCTAATATGAATAAAACTACCTTTTCCATACCGACTGTATGAAGTCCAACACGGGCAAGTGCCAGCTTCTGCACCTGGGATGGAACAACCCTGGCTGTATGAACAGGCTGGGGGATGAGATGCTGGAAAGCAGTGCCAGGGAAAGGGACCTGGGGGTCCTGGTCAGTGGCAAGTTGAACATGAGCCAGCGGTGCCCTGCAGCCAGGAGGGACATCCCTGCCCTGGGGGATCANTTCCAGGAGTGTCTGGACAATGCTCTCAGACACGGGGTGGGACTGTTGGGATTCCTGCACAGGACTGGGATTTGTACTCCACAATCTCTGTGGGTATCTTCCAACTCTGGATATTCTATCATACTATGATTCTAGGATCTAGTTAAAAACAAAAACAAAAACAAAAAAACAAAACCAAACCAAACCAAAACAACAACAACAAACCCCCCCCCCCCCAAAAAAAACAAAAAAACCCCAACAAAACAAAACCACCACCTATAACAACAGCCCACAAATACAAAATGAAACAAATTAGACAGTGGCCTGTTGCTAGAAAGAACTGTTTCAGCTTAAGTACCTAAGACAAAGCCCCAGGCAAGAGAACACAAATTCAGACAAAGTGAGCCAGACCAGCCTTGCTCCTGAAGTTCTGCAAACCCACTACAAAGCCTATTATGAGCAGTAGCAATATTGTGTTTACTGGGCTACAGTGCTGCAAAGTGATATTCACAATAACTCCATGAACTACTTTTTTAGATCCAGGTTGCAGGAGGACAGTCATAAAAATTGCAGTCCAAAGCTGAAAAATTTTTATGACTTCTGAAGTAGACATGAAAAAGCCTGGGAACACCCATCTGAAAGATAAAAAAAAGGTAAAACAGGAGCCCCACAACCTGATAAAGCTGACCTGATCAAGGACATTTTCCACTGCTATCCCACGGTCAATTCCTTCTGGGGCAGAATTTCTTCTCTGGACAACTGCTCCTTTGCATGTGATCACCTGAAGAATCTTCTTCCAGGCTTTTGCCTAGAGATTTCTATTCTTGGGCAGCTTTTTTCATGTAGCTGCTGCCTCAGGAACACTGTGAGGATAAGTTTATTAAGGCTTGTAAAGCATTCAGATGGTATAACACGAAAGGTCATATAGAAGTTTTACCAAACAATGCAAGCAGGATATATCAGGCCTATGGAATCTTCTTTCAGAAATACATTTGTGAGAGCTTGTGTTTCCCTGAAATGCTCAGCATTAAAATTTGCCACTGCATAATCAGTTCTGCACACTGACAATTGAGAAGTTAAATGCTTTGGGGAGAGCATTGTAACTAACCAGTGAAATTACTTATTTACAAATAGTTTCTTCCTCTTGAGCAGCTGCAATGTTGATTGATTTGAGACTCTCTATAAGACAGTGAGATAAACCTACAATCATTATATGTTTCTTCAAAGCCTGTCAAAGCCAATGAATCTCTTAATTGACTTCCATGGGCTTTGGAATAGCCTCCACCTGTGTAATCTCTAGAAAGTGTCCAGAGACACACTTTGCAACTTTTTTGCCTCTATTACTCATCAACAAGAAAGAGGAGACTCACTGAGAAACTTTTTATTTTTCCATTGTACACCAACCCAACTGAGATGCAATGTTGCGTGTGGAATACTGGAGACGGAAGTGGCGATGAAAACATGGCAGTGGCAGAATAGTTGCAGTGTGAATTATCAAAGATGGAACAGATTTGGTGAAGATGAGGAACAAATAATTGTAAAGGAAATATGTGCAACTTTAGATGGTCAAAGAGGTGGTTCCAGATGTGACACAAAGGATGCTGCAGAGTGGAAAGATTTACTTTTCAAATTAATTATCTTTACCTGATCTAAGAACCTCAGAAAGGTTCTTTCTGTCTCTGCATGCCCTCATTGCTTTGCTTTGAGACATATTTTATCCTTTTCTTGTAAGTTTATTTTTGGGGGTTTGTTTGTTGGTTTGTTTGCTTTCAGATGTCATGTTTTTTCCACTTTTTTTCTGAAGATTTGTAGGCATTTCTTTCCATGAAATAGGGAACTTCCAAAGGAAATGACTACTTGATATTAAAATATCTGAAGAACAAAAGGTGCTTACAGAATATCACAGCAAGATGTGTAAATATTAGATGGGAAAATTAAAAAAAAAAATCCTGGGACTGATGCAGCTTATAAAAAGTTATATCCTTTGGAAACCAAGTAGGTGGACTCATGCCATCATGCAGAATGAATGGATCAGGGCTGTGATAGAAAAATTATTTTCTTGAAAAAGAAAGAAGATTAGATGTATAGATAATCTTTAACCTCATAGACCTTGAAAGAACATTTTGAAACCTCATTTCCTTCCTCCTTTGTATTCATAGGATGTTTGAAGGGGCTATTCAGTGCTGATCATTGTTTTATTCTTTGAAATTAAACCTTATGTTTTCAATATTACTTGCCATTATTGGACAGGACGGACTTTCTCAGGACCAATACAAGTGATGGTTGAAGTCTAAAATTTTTGTAGGTATGGAAGAAATTAACCCTGTGAGCTAATTTATAACTTTCCAGGGATTCTACTCATGGATCTCATTTGATACAAATAAGAAGGAAGAATTTTTCACTAAATCTCAGAGAATATGCTGCTGGCAGATCTGGCAGAAATTAGTAATGAAAAGAAGAAGTTATCTAAGATATTAGGCGTTTATTAGTCTTGGAACTGTAAGATCCAGCTATATTAACTCCTGCTGGTGACCACTACTCATTATGTTATTACCTAATTCAAGTAGCACCACAGAAACTGCTCCCACCCGGCATTTTCTGATATGCAGTGTGGTGAACAGTTTATTTAAGTTGATTAATAATAAGCTATTCAGAGCAGTTTCAGTTTTAATGTTAGTTGGTCATGTCTAATCATTACTAGATTTAATAAAAGATGGACTTTGTAATGGGAAAAAAAGGCTTTGAAAACTGCAACCTCAATAAAAATATATCAGTACAATTAGGTCAACTTCTGAATCTTCAGTGATAATTGAAGTGTTCTAAAGTTAACAGTGCTAAAGCAGTGTGAAGAAGAAGGGAGTGCACGAAAAGGGGCTCTGAATTTCTTTAATGTATTATTAGATCTTTTGTGGGGATGACTGAGGAGGAGGCAGAAAGCATCAATCAAAACCCTTGTATTTTGAGGTTATGGAGATCAAATAAAATGAAATTAAGTGATACTTCAAAAAGAGATGCTATGGGTTAAGACGTTCCTGGCAAAGAACTATTTCCTAATAACTATGTGTGAGGTTGTAGACAAGACAGGCCCCACCCACAGGTTTTTTAGAATGTTTGTTTTTAACCAGGTATTCAATCATGCAGTCTGGACACAGCTTAGCTGGCATGAGAAACACTCCCTTTTATGTTGTACCAATTGATTTATTCATAATAATTTGTTCATACCTCAATATTCTAGAAAGTACTGAGATGTGCAAGATCTGAAGCAGTTATTTTATTTTCATCTCCCCAGGAAGTCACACACTGAAGCATGCAAGACCCTTCCTCATATTTCATTCTTTTGTTCTGTGTATACCCAAATCTTCTCCTCTCAAAGAAAGGTGTAAACTTAACTGAAATGCTTTTGCTATGCGTGTCCAAACAAAGGATTTACAACTGGTTTGTATTCAGTACTCAGTAATTATGAAATGATTCTGTATTCAGTGCCGCTATTACTCTGTTGCTTATGAGTGCACATTGTTATTTAATTCCAGTCTGTCTTTGGAGGTTTAAGTTCAAAGATACTGTTACCTTTGGAGAAAATCTCTCTGTTCAGCATTTGAAGAAAAATATCTCCATAGTTTAAGGTTCTCAGCTCCTATATAGATTGTTTACTTCATGTATTCTCAAATAATTTGTCAAAAGATTTGAGCAAACAATTCATTACAAGATCTCCTAATTATGTAGACAAGTAGGCTAATTGCTTTATCTGATCTCCTATTTATGTAGAAAAGTGGGATAATTATGAGTCACTTTATCTGATTACATTCTCCATCCCTTATTCCATGGCACTTATGTCATGCTCAGGCTCCACATCAGCTAATACAACCTCATTAACCACTTTCTCCCCTTCCCATGTTTGATGTAATCCACAGATATCATTCCACTAGTCCTGCAAAATATCCACAAAATGTTCATTGAGTTTGCTTAGTGTTTCGTCCATGATTTAAGGCTCCTTCTGTTGCAGCCGCCACTCAGGGCAGGAGGTGTGGTGTGTTGTGTGGGGTCTTAGGCACCAAAGCCAGGCTCAACCTGGGTCACTGCTGCACTTGCACTGCTTAAATTAAGCCTTCGCCTCCACTGATTTGGGTGCCTGACGTTACAGCATTTCCTACAACATGCAACTCAAATCCTGGGTTACAGGATTACCCTGTCCTGGTAAAGGATAGGGTTACAACAATTCAAAACTGTTTCCATTACAATCTCCACCCCTCATCACTTTGGACCAGACCATCTGGTTTAATATTCCAAACATCTTTCCATTTAAACCTGCTCTGGCCTGAACTAATCCACAGACTGCAGACCCTTAAAATTGTTCCTGCTCTAAGCAAGGTCTTATCTATGAGCCACAGTCTCGTCAGGGGTTTACTTGAGGTTCACATATTCCAGAATGGCCTAATCCATGGGCCACAGGCGGTTTGGGGTGTCCTGCTCCCACCTGAACTCACACACAGCTTGCAGCACTTCCACTTAAGCTCACACTGGGGTTCCACCCTGCCCAGCACAGACACAGCAGAGGTGCTCTGGCCATCTGCCAGCCCAGGCACAACACCACTGCTGCTATCAGAACATTCCCAGGCACAGCAGAGAAAGGGGACGAGCAGCACAGCTCTACAGTGAGCAGTGAGAGCAGAAAGCAGCCACTAAAGAGCACAAGACTGGCAAACAGGAAGGAAGTTGCATGGCAAGCACAGGAGCCTGCCAACTGATCCCTAAACAGCACTAGCAGATATAAATTCTATTCAGCACTTCCCAATCACATCTGTCATTACCTCAGACACTTTTGGGGCACCAAAAAGAACTGTCGTGGTTTAACCCCAGCCAGCAACTAAACACCACACAGTTTTTGCTCCCCTCCATCTTCAAATGGGATGGGGGTGAAAAAATCAGAAAAAAAAAAAAAAAGAAAAAAAAAAGGGTAGAATTTGTGGGTTGAGATTAAGGCAGTTTAACAGAAAAGGACAGAAATGGAAGGGATAATGACAACAATGAATAAAAAAGAAAAAGATGAGATAACTAGAACACACAAAACAAATTATGCAGAACGCATTTGCTTACCAACTATTGATCAATGCCCAGTCAGCAGCCCCTGGCCAGCTTCCCCCACAGTTTATACCCTGAGCACGACGCCATAAGGTATGCAGCATCTCTCTGCCCGGCTTGGGACAGCTATCCCAGCTGTGTCTCTTTCCAACTCCTTGTGCCCCCTCAGCCTCCTCGCAGGAAGGCCAGCATGAGAAGCTGAAGAATTCTTGACCACTGCTTAACAAAACCTAAAACACCAGCGTGTTATCAACATTATCCTCATCCCAAATCCAAACCACAGCACTGTATCAGCTGCTGGGAAAAAAATTAACTCTGTCTGAGTTCAAACGAGGACAATAGTTTCCCTCTTGCTAGGACAGGAGGATTTCAAGGATCTTTCCAAGCATTTCTAGGATACAATTCATTAAGCTTGAAATTATTTGTTCACTCATGTTACCTATCTCTAGAAAACCTATTTCATGATTTATTTACATAACAAAACGAAACTGATTCTCTAAATTTCATAAGGCAAATAAATTCCCCTCAAGCTAACATAATGACTTATCAAGAGATGTTAAAAGTATTTTTAAAAAATTGAGATTAAACAACAAACCCACATTGTATCAGAATTTCCTCATGAAAACCTATTTATCTGTCTCCTGTCACTTCCTCTTATGTCTTACACTTCAGAATCTCAAGGGCAAGATTGCCATTTATCTTACCACAATATCCTTGTGATTTAAAACTTTCCCAGGTGTCATCATCCAAATAATGATACCTCAAGAAATCATAATCCCTGATTTTTTTTCCGGCATTGGTTTCCCTTCCTTTATTTCTTACAACTAAAAGTAAGTCTTTTACACATGATAATTTATTCATATCTCATGCATTTTCAATCTGTTACATAGCCTGTACTCTTTTTTTTTTCCCCTTTTTTCTTTTTTTTTTTAAATGATGACAATGACAAAGGCTGTGAATAAAAAGTTGTAAAGAAGCTAGTGCGATAAAAGGGAAACATTCCTGTAGTCTAGGTGGGGAGGAAGCAATTCATGCTTTTTCTGGCAAACTGCTTTAGCTTTTCTCCCCCTTAATGCTGCAACACCACTGAGTAGGTCTCTGACACAAAGGCTGCATTACCAATGACACAAAGAAGCAGCTATTACTGGTCCATGCTGCTGCCCAGGGGCAGCTATAATTTCACTCTGTGTGTGTGTGTTTCACCTGCAGCCTCTCTGAGGGGCTCATCTGTATGCAGTGAGGCTGAGAGCCTGGCCAGCTCACATCCTGCCCCCGTCCACAGCATGTCACGGTGCCAGCACCTAGGAAAGGTATTAATATTTATGGGGAGCCAGCACAAAGAAATCAAAGCATCTCTGTCTGCCTCTTGATTTATTCCACTCCTCATAAATTTAATTTTGGAGGAACTTTTGGAGGGGCAAACCCTGCACCAGTTACAGCGAGGCAGGAATGCACATGTGTGATATTCAACTCTAATTGAGAAAAATTCATGCTGATTTTTCCTTCAGTGAATTTGGGATTCCCTCCATCTTTTCAAAATGTAATACATTTTAATATTTGTCCTCTTTAAAAAAAAAATAAAAATAAAAAAAGCTTTTTTCCTCATTAAACATCTCTCTTTCTTAATAGAGAGGTAAAAGGATACCCTTTCTTCCAAAGTCTGGATATCAGTTATGCAGAACCAAGTTATCAGAATCCATACGTTTGTAATGCCACTTCCACGGATGAAAACATCCCAGAGCTTCACATAAATCAGTATTTCCTCCTTCCTACACCAAGTACAGAATAACCAAGAGCTGTGTGTTACTGCTCAGGATACTTCCTCCTTCATCTCCCTCTTCATTCTGAGCTCTCTGCAGAATAGGCTGGAGTTGAAACGTTTCCTGTGGGTAAATGGAATTAATACAATTCCCAGGGTGGGATGTCTGAGCCACAATCTAACAAACGGACTCTGTGGTTGTGTAGCTTTACCTACCTCAGCCCTTCCTAGTCCTTTTTATTTTTTTTTTTTTTTTTCCCTAGTAAACTAATCTCTTGCACTGCTAAGGCTGTGACCTCCCTGTGCTTTGGGGGTTCTGAGTGGCTGATGAATCACCAAAATTCTTAAGGTGAACAGCCTTGTGTAGACAACTGCACTGCTACATCAGGAACAGTGATGTTTCCTTACATCACTGGAAAGACTTGCAAGGAAAGACTTGCTCACCCAGTCAACACAGTGAGGTTTTAGAAACTGGGTTCAAGTCCTTTGCCCCATCTTTTTGTCCCTGAGTCCCTTTCTGCCCTGTGTCTAATGAGTGGTACATTCTGCAAAACAAGGATTGTCTCTTGCCTTGGGATGGTCACAGCGGGTAAAAGGCTTTTGAAAAATGATGAATTTTGTTTGTTGTAAGGAAATGGGACAGGTGTGCTCTGACTGTCAGTAAATAAAGGCAAGCAGGCAGGCTTCTCTTCCTCTAAATGTGGTCATCTCTTCACATTCAGTCACATAACAAGGCACGAGGCCTGCACTGCACCTTGTGAGGGCAACTCCTTTATCCCTTTGTAGTTTTTTGTAGGAAGGGAATAAGCAAAGCTGGATATGCCACATATATACTTCTGGTTGCCATGTAGAGTGGAAAATTCTCAATGGTTTGGAGTATTTGAAAATAACCTGGCCAGGTAGGAAGAGCTGTGGTAGGGACCGGGAAATGGGGCCAAGACCCTGCTTCTGTGTCCAGAGATTAAAGTCTATTTCCCAGTCAGGTACCTTTTGAAGCCCAGGCAGCGGAGGTTCAGAATGGACATTAGGAAGCATTTCTCTACAAAGAAAAAGGGTGGTAAAAACCTGCAACATATTTCATAGAGATGTGGTCATGTGATGTAGAGATGTGACCTTAGCCAGTCAGCACTTAAGAGGCATTTGGACAATGCCTTTAAGAACATGCCTTAACCTGGTCAGCTCTGAATTGGTCAAGCAGTTGGATCACATGGTCATTGTAGGTACCTTCCAACTGAAAATATTCTATTCTTCTTTTCCTTCCTTCCTTAGTTAAAGCATTCAGTTATTTCCAAGGTCTGATAAAGTCATAGGCAAAGGCAAAGGTTTTTCTGCTTTGTGTATGAAAAGTCTCAGCTTTCAGCCCAGATGCTTCCAGAATATCTCCAGAGCTGCAAATCTCTTCCAAGTCAAACTACCTGTGCAAACCATAGGATTATTATAAAGGGGATTTGCCTGAATCACAAAGAGTTCAGCCCTTGACTGTCTGTCAAGAATACCACAACAACAAAAGGCTCAGAAACATTTTGGTTCTAGAGCTGTTAGCCCCAAATCCCCTGAGCTGCTTGACTTCACCTAGGGAATTTCTCATTTAACACGTGCATGCACATTACTCCTTCAACTCCATTCCCAGCCTCTTGGGTCTCAGACATTTGTGACATTGTTTACCATTTCAGCTGGACAGATCTTTCTTGAAATCTTTTCAGCTTTGTTACAAAATCTACTGCACTTCATGCTAAAAGGACAGAAAATTTATAAACACAGCTCTCTGCCCCTCATGTATATAATACCTCTGAATGACTAATAGTTTCCAGTGATGCACTGGGATATTTAAAATTTATTGTATTTTCCCTTTCTGTTTTCTGATGGTTTCTAATGCGTTGGAGAATGAAACAAAAGGCAAACCAGCCAATCTGTTTAAAGACAGGCCACCTTCCACACCAGTGGACAGTGACAAGGATCATGACATCTTGATCTTGCCAATGCTCACAACTCCAATATCTGGTTTATCATTTGGCAGCCCCTCTGCCCTTGATACCCAAACCCATACTTCACAATATGGTTTAGTAGCCATGGCGGTGTTTGGTTGAAGATAGGACTTGATGATCTTGGAGGTCTTTTTAAACCGTAACGATTCTATTGTTCTATTTTATTCTATTTATTTCTCCAGCTAAATGTAAAGCCTGTTGACCAACAGCTCTGTGTGGCTGCAATTTGCTGGTCCCCAGCAAGAGTGACAACAGGGTTTGTTTCCATGAAGTCAAAGGTTTGGAGCAAAGATCTGCATGTAATTACGTATTTTAACCATGGATAGCACCTGGTGACATGAACCTCGCTTTTAATTTGCTACCATCACAGGCATAAATATTTTATAATGATGCTGTCAGCAGATATTTGAACATCTATGCCCCTGGAATAAAAAGTTGGTTTATCTTTATTTGGGACCCCCAGCTGTTCTGTAACATTGTCAGCTTTCTCCCCCAAAAATCCATCTTCCCTGAAAACAGACTGTGTCTGTTATTTTGGAAGGATAATAGAACATTAAATCAGTGCCAAAGCTTCTATTTATGATTTAATTCTGTGTTACTTACATACCAACATGATGTTCTTTTTTCCTAAGTAAAGTATTACAAAGGCATTATGGCTCTGCCTATGCATTTGGTAATCTTGGGCAATAGTCATTTAACTTGTTTACCATATAAAATTGCGTTGTTTGCTCTACCTTTTTCCTAATTTAAGGCAGTAAACACACCAAAATTTTGGTATTGAAACAAGCTTACATCAATTTGCAAATCCAGGCACTGGAAGAAAAGGCTTAAAAAAAATTAAAAGCCAGTTAATTCCACTGCTCCCTTTCCTGCTGTAGCAATAAACTGTAAACCTTCATAAAAGTTAACATTTACTCTAGCTAGGTAGTAAAACCGCAATATCATATTTGCTAGATTAGTCATACATTTTCTCCCTTAGAGGGAAAAGTCTGAAATTACCCTGAGCAAATTCAGAAAAATAAAAAAGATAATTAACGAAAATATTTGTAAGAGTGATAACTCATAAAAATACAGACAAAATAAGTTTGAACCCAGATAATTTTTGAGTA
>VXBB01014518.1:6155-17500 GCA_013399915.1 Illadopsis cleaveri
TCCACAGGGCTCCATCCTTGGCCCTGTGCCCTTCAACATCTTCAAAAATTATTTGGATGCAGGACTTGAGAGGATACTGATGGAGTTTGCCAGTGACCCTAAATTGGGAGGAGTTGTTTGACTCTCTTAAAGGAAGAGAGGCCCTGCAGAGACCTTGANGTGAGTGCGAAAATGATGAACACGCAGTAGGCCCTGTGCAGGATCTGCCTTTCCAGCTCGATCCCTCTAAATTCATGGGAACTCATGGGATTCATCTGAGAACACTGAAAGTTCTGTCTGGTGTCATTGCAAGGTCTCTCTGAATGATTTTTGAACTGTCTTGGACTCTGGAGAGATCCCACTTGACTGAAACCTGTGCAATATTGTCCCAGTTTTCAAGAAGGCTAGAAGAATGATTCCAGAAACTTCAGTCTCATTTCAGTGCCCGGTAAAATTATGGAGAAGATTNGATAAATTCAAGGGATGAGCAAACACCAATGACATATTGTTTACAAGGGAGAGTGCTGGATTCTACACCACAGATGGGGCAACCTGGGATGTATGGATGTTTCCAACCCTGGGAAATGAGATGCTGCAAAGCAGTGCCATGGAAAGGGACCGGGAGGTCCTGGTCCATGGCANATTCCAGAAACTTCAGTCTCATTTCAGTGCCCGGTAAAATTATGGAGAAGATTGTTCTTCTGGGAATTATTGAAAAACATGTGAAGGACAGGTGGGTGTCGATCAGAGCCAGCACAGCTTAATGAAAAGGAAGTCCTGCTTGTCAAACCTAATTTCCTTTTATGACAAGGTAACACACCTAGTTAATCAAGGGGAGGCAGAACACATAATCTTTTTGGCTTTCAGGAAAGCTTTCAATACAGTCTTTCACAGTATCCTCCTGGAAAAAACTGTCCTGTGCNAGTGAGGATGGTGAAGGGCTTTGAGGGGAAGCTGTATGAGGAGTGGCTGAGGTCGCTTGGTCTGTTCAGCCTGGAGGAGACTGAGGGGAGACCTCATTGCAGTCTAAAAATTCCTTGTGAGGAGAAGAAGAGGGATAGGCAATGATCTCAACTCTGTGCTGACTAGTGACAGGACCCGAGGGAATGGCCTGAAGTTCTGTCAGAGGAGGTTTAGGGTGAGTATCAGGAAAAGGTTCTTCATTCATAGGGGCCTGAATACTGGAATGGGCTCCTCAGGGGGAGGTGGTAATGGGAGAGAGAGTTCAAGAAAGGTTTGGACAGGGTTTTCAAGACACACGGTGAGATTCTTACAGCTGTCCTCTGTAGGCCCAGGAGTTGGACTTCACAATCTTTGTAAGTCCCTTCCAACTCAGGATAATTTATGATTCTATTATTCTAGCAGTCTGGTGAATTATGCACTAGCCTTCATTCAGGGCAACACAAGAAAAGCTGCATCCTCTGAGAAAAGCATGAGGACGTGCAAATTGGTAGTAAATAGAGTGTCCTGTTGCAGCCTACTATTTTTGTTTCTTTTACTAGCCAAAAGTACCAGGTACCAAACTAATAAAGATTGGCACATACAAGAGTGAGGAAGGTTAGCTTGGTCGAAGTTCAGTTTCCTCTCACACTCCATGGTGCTGACCTCAAGACTGCAGTGCTATGGTCCCAACAGCTCAGCATCAACAAAAGGCACAAACACTTTAAAATACTTGGAATTAAACATACTGAATGTATGCATCATGGAAGTAACAGAATTGCATATGAGTGTGCATTGATGGAAGCAATTAGACGAGTTTGACTGCTCATGTTGCCCAGATCCGTTAGGCAAATATGTAAAAAAATACACATAATCTGATTTGAAAGACTGATTACATAGTTCATGTCCATGGTAGAATTAGTATTTTAATTCACAAAAGGGGAAAAAAAAAAAGAATAAAGCACAATTTTAGAAGACGGAAAGTAGAGTCTTCATATAATTTTGAGGAAAATGTTTGTTGGTGTTTTTTTTTGTTTGTTTTGTGTTTGTTTTTTTTTTTTTTTTTTTTTTTTTTTTAGTGGAGAGCAACTGACTGAAAACTACAGATACAACTAAATATTGAAGGCATTTGGAAACCTAGCCCAGATGCAAATTTTGTCTTTGTGTCTGTAACCATCTAACTCAAAAGTGAGAAATGAACATCACAGAGCCTGGAGGTAAGGTAGTAATAGAAATCTGGGTGTGAATTCTGTGATTATGATGTGTGTCTTCATACACATACTACTTTTGAGGGCACCCCCATCTTTATGTAAATGATGAATTCCTAAAATGTGTACCATATGACTTGCAGAATAACAATGCCACAGTTTTGCATAAATTAAACAGCAGATCCTGATAACTAAGCTTTCCCATTTACATTATGCCTCAGTTCCAAATCCATGGGATATAAATGAGAACAGCATATGGTCCAGAATGGGAAAGCTGTGGGACTTTTATGTATGCACCATGGGAGCAAATGGCTGTCCCACAGATGGTGCAGTATTTAGATGCATCTCCTCTATGATGGATGCCAATGCACAGGAGGGTGAAGCCATGAGTAGCCTCTAGAGGTCCCCAATGGCAGGCATGCCTAGAACAGATGCTAGAGCTACACAAAAGGGTTTGCAAGGGTATATTTTTTGTATCTTTGCTTTCTGTTTTTGGTGCTTGTCTGTATGTGGAAATTTATGGCAGAGCTGAATGATCTTTCCAAAAAGCTGCACTATAATTAGAACTTCTCTGTGACAGCAATAATAATAAAAATTATTTTGTTTCAGATTAATCACTTCAGTTTTTTATATGAGCAGTGCAGGGAACAGACACACTGTTTGGGGTTTGTTTTTAACTCTCTTGGGCTGGGGCTGTGAAAAGAAATTCACAAAGCAGAACAGATGATTAAGAAAGGTCTGAGACGCTACTTCCATATTCCACAGACTTCCATAAGCACAAGTTACATACAATGCCATAAATATTGACAGAGGTGGACATTTAGACACAGCTAACAGGGAAAAAATCTCTGATAAGAAAGTCAGAAAAATCTTTATGTAAAAAGTAATTCAGTCCACTGGTATACTTTTAAATATCAGGTTTGGTTATTTGGAGAAGAGTTATAAGATACTGAAAAATTAAAGAAGTTTTATTTCAAAAACTGCTCTGTATTTACCTGTGAATCCATAGCCAGCTGTAAACAATAAACAAGTTAGCCCACAGGGATCCTAGCACACTGGTGCGTGTCCCATCAGCTATAATCAAGACACGCATATGAAGCAGCAGAAAATTGTCACAACAAACAGATAAGAAAATACTTGTGACAAATGACAGCACTGAACTTAGTAAAGCAAGGCACCTTGAGCATAAAAAACTCTTCTCCCTGGCCTTCTTCCCATGGCTAACCCACATCTCCCACATCCTACCTGGCCTTCATGCACTCTTCTCCTGACCCTCTCCCACTTCCTCCTCCTACAGCCATGCTTCTTTGCCTTCCAGATGCTTTCATGAATACTTTATAGTGTTGCTGGCATCAGGATTCTTACCACAGACTGGGAACTTAATGTCCTTTTGAAAATGCCTAGTTGGGCAGCAAAGGGCAGGCTTCCATGTGAGTTTTGGAGAAAGCAAGTGGTAGGAACTAGGCCAGGAACAGAAAGGATTGATCCTTCTCTATTATCAGAATGAGGATTTCTGGATCAGAACCTGGCTAGCAGAAAAGAGAACAGAGACACACTAAAGTAGGCATGGGTGCAGAAATGTGGCAGCAGCAGAGTGTGTGGTTAACTCCATATAGTGGGATTGATACTGTTGAGAAATGCTCTCTGCTGACTCTCCTTGAGACCCCAAAAGCTTCTCCCACATGCTTCATACATGAAGCATGTTTCTTCACACTTTTGTCTCCTTACTCATTTTTCCCCTCCTTCTACAAAACAGTTTTCTTTCATAACAGTGTTAAAGTGAGTCAGCAAACTTCCTTATAAGAATTCACCTCAGCCCTTCAAAAAGCTGTCCTAGTACTTTCTAGGGATAATGGTCAAGAAAGAGCAGAGATGGATCAGGATTTTTTTTTTGCCCTTGTCCAGATGTAGCTAAAACCCCAGTTCATCCACAGCATATAAGAAGAATATGATGGATAGATGGAAAATTTTATAAAATCTTGCTGTGTTTGAGATCACAGAACAGATGTGGATCTCAGATATTTAGCAGGTTCACTGCACTGGTGGAATCCAAAGTACAGAGGTTTTTCTGTGTGATTATTTTGTAAATCAAGGGCAGACTGTATGTATGTTATAAAAAGCTTAATCCCTGAATTCTCTCCCCCAACCTCCCTCCCTTGTATTTCCTTTGTCAATTTCTGGAATTTTTTTTCAGTTTGTGTTTACAGTTAGTTTTATTAAAGACATTCTGCTTCACCTTACTTTTCTGTTCCAAACATCTGGCAGTTTTTTGATTCTGTTTTGCTTTTCCCCCTCTTAAATAGTGGTGAATCATTTTTCTCAGCCTTTCATTAGACTTTTCTTTGAAGTGTTTTGAGATTTTTCAGAATTCTTCTCTTCTGTGAAGGCCTTTTACCCCATTTCAATTCTATATTTGGGAGTAGATCAGTTCAGTCTCCCTTCTTCTACCTTTCAGTTTTTTATCCTCAAAGTCTCACTTATTTGGAGTTAAAATGCCTTTCTGGAGATTACCTATTGAAAAAAATGTGTCTACACAGACTGAAAGTTACAGTCATTCCCTGGGTATGGAACTCTCATTAAGAAGTCATTTGGTCTTCAGCAGATCCTTAAACACCCATACATACCAGCTATATAAACACATTGCATGTATAATGTGATTTAGTGTTGCATATTTGAAAATTTCACAGCTAAATGTGCATGACTGTATAAAGTCAACTGCCCTCTCCACCTCCAAAGGTGTCTCACAGGGGACCAAATGTATCCCTGAGTAGTTTCATAGCAGTCACTGAAGTAACACAAAAGTGAAATCTGGCTGAGAGTGTTCTGGTAGACATCAAAGACCCATAAAAGATCTAAATTTGTGAAGTACAATGTGTGTTAAAAATAAAAATAATTGCATGAATAGCTGGTTACTATTTTTTCCTAATTACATAATTTGATTTTTATAATTATTTCTTATTGTTACATTTACTTAGTAGGATGTTCCACTCACAAAATTATACACACAATGCCTGACAAGTTTTATTTGATACAGACAGTGTCATGAGTCAATTTACTTAAACATTTAATCATTAGAACAACTTTCACTACTGAAAGAAAGCATGAAAGGCTAAGTATATTTCTAGGCACTCACAATAAATTTCCAAATGAAAAATGCATCATCTCTTCAGTTACAATAGTTTAGATCAAAATTATGACCCTTTTCTTCACCAATATAATTGTGAAGGCAATTAATCTTAGTAATTTTTCCCATTTCTTTTGTTATATGTAAGATCACAAAAAGTTTGATAACTTCAGTAAAGCCAGGACAAGCAACTCACTTCTTAATATAGAAAATGTCCTCTAATAGCTAAAACACAAAAGAAAAAATATCGTGCTAGTCATGAAAATGTAGCAAATCAGCTCACTGTAATTAAAGCTCCAAAGTTCAAATTTGACCTGCTTATTGGCATCCAAGTGAGTAACGGAGGAGTTTTATTTGGAAATACTCTTGGAAAGCATTCAACCAAGTTTTGGCAGCAAGAATTTCACTGTAGTTTGGGGAGAATTTCACCTTCTTGGAGTGTGCAACTTGCTGACCTTAATCCAGAAGTAATCTGCCAGAATCATGTAATCTAGTTCTTAAATATGTTCAATGAACATTTTGGGAAGAGTCACTAAAAGGACCCACAGTATCTCTTCTGTTGTGTGTGTAGTATCTTATCTTTGGTCTCAAATGCAGAATGTCAAATTTTAAGAAGGGCTTTTCAACTAAGGAAATATTTTTCAAACATATTTTTCAAAAATATTATACAGAGACAACAGCATTTGGAGTTGAACTTAAAATTTACTCACTGCTGCCTCTCTCAGTGGAATTAACCTGGTCAGAAACAGCTTCCAAAAAGAATTCCATCTCTTGTGTAATTTTTTTTTCCATGCAGTTACACCAAACTCCATTTTCTTTTATTTACTAGAAACTTTAAGAAAACGTCTTTTTTATTGGATTTAATTGTCTCAGCCACAGAATCATAGGATTACAGAATGCTTTCGGTTAGAAGGGACCTTAAAGGTCATCTAGTTACAATGCTTATGCTGTCATGTGGGGCATCTTCCAGTAGAAGGATCATTGAACCACATTGTGGCTGAGGCTAGCTAGCACCTCGAGAGAGAGCCCAGTCCTACCTCTGTTTACTAGAGACAGAGCAGAGAGCCTACAGCAGAGACAGCTGCAGCAGGTTGCTCAGGGGCATGTCCAGTAGGTTTGATTATCTCCAAAGATGGAGACTCCACATCCTTTGTGGGGTCTTCATCAGTGTTCAACTGTGATTGTTATTGCAAAAAATAAAAGATTTTTTTAAGCAGTGTTTGTTTAAGCACTGTTTAAGCAGTGTTAAGTGCACATCAGTTCAGTTTGTACCCATCAGTTCTCATCCTGTCACTGAGGACAATAGAGGGGAGTCTGTCTCCATCTTTTTTAATCACACATAAATTAGTGTCCCTTGAGTCTTCCTTAGGGCAAAGAGTTGAAGAAGCCTCAACCTGTTTTCATATGGCAGATGCATCAGTACTTACAAATTTCTAGTGACCTTTCACTGTAATCTCCACAGTATGTCTCTTTCTTGTATGGGAAAGCCCAGCACTGGACCCATCATTCCAGGGTGAGTCTCACCAGTACTGAGTGGAGAGAAAGGGTCACATCACTTGGTTTGTTTGTAACATTTTTCTAATGGAGTTCCACATACTGTTCGATTTCTAAATGGAAAGGGCACACTGATGACTCATGGTCAGACTAGTGTCTACCAGGACTCCCTGTACATCTTCTGGAGAACTACTTTCCAGCTGGTTGGCTCCCAGTCTTTGTTGGTGAATGGAATTATTCCTTACCAGATACAGACTTTGCTTTCCACTCATTTAAATTCATGGAGTTCCTTGAATCCCAGTTCTCCAGTGTGTCCAGGTCCCTTTGAATGGCAGCAAGGACAGCTCATGTAACTAGCCAGTCCTCCTGGCTTTGTATCTTCAGCAAATTTGCTGAGTGTGCACTCAGTCCCATCATTAAGGTCATTAAAACAGGTGTTAAACACTATTGGACCAACTACTAACTCCTGGAGTAAACCTGTAGTGATTATCTTCCAGCTGGAGTTTGTGCTGCTTTTACATCTCTTTATCTAGTAAAGAGATTTTGACAACTTTCATTCCACATCACTGTACATTTATCTAGCCTATACCTCCTCAGCTTTGTCATCATTTTCTGTGATACTGGAAAAACCCTTGTTAAATCAAGCTCAATTGCATCTACTTCTTGCCCCTACTCCCCCTTCTCCTGTCCAAAAAGCCCTTTTAATCATTGTAGAAGACTACAAGAATGGTCAGACCTGATCTCACTTTATATATCCATATTGATTTCTTCAAATACCCTGCTTGTCCTCAACATAATTTGAAATAATTTTCAGAATTTTTAGTCCACAGTCTTCCCAGTGTCCTTGGGTGACTTTATGATGCTTGTATCCCCAGTTGTCTGCTCTGTTTATGCTGGATATTAAGTTCTGCACCTTTATGACTGGTTCTGAGAGTGAAGGTGGGGAGAAGCAGTGCACAGTTTGTTTTCAGAAACTGCACTTGCTCCCCTGCATTCTGCTCCCAGACTGTGTTGTCTGCAGTACAGACAGCAGAAGAGATCTCTCCTTTGCTTTCTGTTAGTTTTTAGCTAGCTGAGGCAGAGAATTTCCCTGGACTGTGGTTTTTTTTCTTTTTCTTGGAACTGTTTAAACCTGTTCTAGAGTGAAAAACCCAGAAAAACACCAGAGCTCACACCTGTGGCCCATGAGGGCCTGGGATGTGGCACTTTCCAGAGCAGGAGGGACTGGTAAGAGAGTGAGTGAGCCAAGCTACACCCCATGACAAGGACTTTCTGACTTTTTGAATCTCTTTAGAACAGTGAGAGGTTTTATTGTTTAATATTATTCAATTTTTTATGCTTGTTAACACTTTGCTTGTTGAATAAACAGTTTTTTCCACTTTTCTCCAAGGAAATCTTTTCCCAAACTGGTTGGGGGAGGGGCTGCTTGAATTTGCTTTCTAGAGGATTTCAGAGATTTCCTTACAGGACTTGCCCTAAACCAGGACACCCAGGGATTAAGGCCAGGCCGTGCAGTGCTTCCCCAGTGCTTCTTGCCCTTCTTGAAGACAGGTGTGAAATTTCCTTTATTCCAGTCATCAGGAATGACTGGAATCAGATCACCATGACCTTGCAGAGACAACCAAAAATCATTTCAAAGTGACCTGGACCAGCTGTCTCAGCATTTACAGGTACATTTTGTGAGGTCCCAGAACCTGTGTATGCCCAATTCACTCAAATATACCCTACCCTGATCCCCTCAAGCAAGAGTAAGTTTTTTTGCTCTAGATTCATGTTTGTTGGTTTAAACTGACTGTTGCTTAAACTTTAAAATAATTTTCAGAAGGGATTTGGTCAAATGGCTCATGAGATTTAGTATTCACTAAGACAAAACATCCCTGCATCACTACTTGAAAAATTGACACTAAAACTTAGTAATACTACTTTTGTAATTTTTGGACAGAAAAGTTAAGAAAACTATTTTTGTGGGAAGAATAGGAAGAGACAGGTTGGCTGAATGTTCAAAGTTTTGAGAAAACTAATAGCCTAAAAAGTCCTTCATGTGAGGTAAATAGTTTAAATCACTGACATCAGAATGCAGTATTGAACAAATTTGCATCAGTAACCTTTATGAAACAGATTTTTCTCAGATCCCCAAGATAAGCAAAAAACTGTTAAATATCCAAGCTGGATCCAAAACAAGACTGTTCAAGTACAGAATTCTTTTTTAAAGCTGTACCTTCAAGAGTAGATCAATACAGAGTCACGGATGTGTGTTGATCTGGTTCCCATCCACGCTAGAAAAGCTTACTTGGGAAAAAGAAGACAGTAGATACTATCATTAAAATATCATCTTCTGCCAATACTAAGATTTTTATAGAGAAACAAAGGTTTATTTTAAAAAAAAAATCTTTTAAATATAAGAAATTGCCAAAGACAAGGTAAAAGATGAATACCCCAAGCTTGAAGAGTATGAAAAACGTATCCCAAAAAAGAAAAAAATGTAATATGCAGACCTTATAGCAATAAAGCTTCCAATAAAACAAAACTTCTGCGCATCTGTTATTGCTATAGGCATTATCCTATCTGCAATGAAGAACCATCACATTTATGCCAGACATGAAATAAGACTAGATGAATCTCTGGAAATACAGTGCATAGGCAAAGACGAAGGATTAGATGTAACTTCACTGTCTGGATTAATCTCTGTTCTTTCTTTACATTTAAGCACACCACTAACTGCTGTATGATATGTAGCTCAAAGTAAAAAGTTTGATCCATACCAGCTGGCAAAGAGTTGGTTTTGTGCCAACATTAGTAGGACGTGCAGGAGCTGTGGTGGGATTTAGTGGCTCTGCAAAAACATCTGAATGCTGAAAACATCAGCTCTATGGAGTTATCTGTTTCTGCTGGGTGTTACCTGTCCGGAAACAAATGCTCACCACCCAGAAATGTACTTTACTTTGAAACAATTCAGGAGGGAATGTTCTTTGGGGAGAAGGAAAGACGGAAATGATCTGGGAAACAATGATAAATGTTGAAACCAACCATCACATCTACATACTTATAAATATACTCAGTGTGAGATCAGGAAACAGGAAATGTGCATAATGTTTATTACCCACACACAGCAGTGAGACCAGCTGCCTACATGTCCTGGAGTGGTCAGAACAATCCTGTAATTAACAAGGCACCCCGATGGTTAAAAAAAAAAAAAAAAAAAGTAGTCATCTCGTACTTGATGATGGATGTGTGGAGGAAGAGGGCAGCAAAGAGCATTTAAAGACCACTGTTAGGAATTTCTGAGGAGCTGATTCCATGCCATGTTCACAATGAAGTTTTCCTGCACAAAAGCACATCCTTGAGTAGTCCAGAGATCTTCTGGAGGTCCTGTGTCAGGACATCCTGTTTCTTAACAGCAGATATACAAGCTGTACTTCTCTTAGAAGTCAAGAGATGGTACCGTAGAAATGTAACACTAGATGTAATTCTACTAGTGCCTGATGCCAACAGAGATATACAAGTATGATAGAGACATGCAATTTGGCTTAACTCTTTAAAATATTATTTTTATGTTACAACCCCTCACCACAAAAAGAAAAGGATTTCTGAGATCTCAAGAGCCAGCTGGATGGAGATCACTATAAGGGGCAATACCTTTTGTATGGATGGCAAGTGCAGAATTCCTCTCTGGAAGGCACATAATTGAAAAACCATTTCATTTTTTTTATTTAACTGTGTAATGGATACCCTTTACGCATGGATCCTTTAAATGGATCCTTTATGCATTTCAGTGTCTAAGATGTATATTTTCTTCAACTTTAAAAGTCATTATAATGAGACAAGCCTGTTTTGAGAACAAGCTAAAGTGTTACTACAGGATTAAATCTGCAGAACAACTAACAGGTTATATCCTTTACTCCTTCATTCACCAATAGACAGAAATGTTGCCACTGAGCAACAGAACATCTTGGTGTCGATTAAGGACCATTTGAACACAGACAAATTACTTTCACTGATTATTTCTAGACATGAGAAAGAGAGTGGTTTGATGGCAGGACTGCATGAGGGAAGGTACAGCTTAAATGATTTGTAACAACTGAGCTCTACCTGCAGTATTTTAAAGTGAAAAAATCAGTTCATGCAAAAATTGTCATACCCATGCCTGTTTTTGTAAGGCTTTTTTTGAGTTTACCATCTGAAAACTCACATTCTGTAAAACATACAGTAGTAATGATTATTGATCTATCAGAGACCAGCACTACAAAACAGCCTCACTGGTTTGACTAAGCCAAGCTCTGAAAAGGAGGAATGATAAGATTTCTGATTTTAGGCAGAAATAGCCTTTATTCTCTCCCTACTGGGTTTTCACTTAATCCCAGATGTTACCTGAGAAGACGCACAGCCCGGCTCCTCTGATGCTGAGCAGCAGAAGAGCTAGTGTAAAGATATTACCTCCAAAAAAGTTAAAATCTTACCTTTTTTTAGGTAAGACTGTCAAATATTGGTGCCTTTTCCAGATATATTTCATGCACACACTTAAAATCACTAAATGATACTTCACTTTGCTCTGACTGACAGTGGAAAACATAGTGGGCAACTGTGGCAGGATGCCACACTCG
>VXBB01014548.1:0-47778 GCA_013399915.1 Illadopsis cleaveri
AAAACTACATTTCTTCAGACAAATGTTTCTTTAAAAAAATGCAACATACCTTTTTTTTGTTCACATTAAAAAGACTCCCATCTCATTGTTTCTGTTTCTAGTATAATTTGTCATCCTTTTTTTGCCTTTATCATAAAACAACACACTTCCCAGTATAGCATCATTTTGTGTACAAATGTTCTGTGTCAACATCCCCTGAAAGCAGCATTTTTTAATTTCAGCATGAATGTTACTTCAAAGTTATCACAATGTCACATCAACTGACTACTGAAGATACAGCAAAAAATTATAATAATTTAGCAATTTAGCTCTGTTTTCTTATTTAAACTACCATCCTAATCACAAAGTGAAAATGGCCTAAATAATAACAGAATAAAGAAAGATGAACAATTTCTGAAGTAGAATAGTTTATCAGGACATTAATTTGGAGCAGATGTTAAATGTGAGAATAATATGTAGGAAACACTTTGAAAGTTGGGTTTTTTCAGAGCCTTGCAAAACCTTAGGTGGGAACAGCTTTCAAACACAGGCAGTGGGATGTGCATAAAGGAATAGTTTTTCTTGAATAAATATTTCTTGATAAATATTTCTGTAAGATTATGAAATCAGACAAAACACAATGCAGAGGGTTTTCGTCATTATTAGAGTGGTGCAAATCTTTCTAGGAAGGTAAAATGCCATTTGAATATGGTATCAATAATTTATATATTGAGTATGGGCTTAATACTAACTAATTTACATTAATTAATTCAACTGGAGCCAAACTAGAGCAACACTGATACCGTGGCATTTTCCAAAGATAGAAGACAATGTTACCAATTTAAAGACAGCACTGGCAGTCACAAAACCGGGCTGCAGCCCTCAGCTTTGTCATTGAAATCAGTCATGGCCACAAGAAAGTTATTTAACCCCCTTGTGCTGGAATTCATTCCACTAGCTGGTAGGGCACTGCTGGCCTCTCTTCCAGGGTTCTTGGTGACTTGATACTAGAAAAAAGAGGTCTTGCAATAAAGTACTTTGCTTGATGCACTCAGATTCTACTGAAAAATTTATGTAATTTTTTATTTGCTTCATCCAGGTTTGTTCATAAATCTCTGTACTATTAATTATTAGTTCTCTTCTCCTTTCTTTTTTCTCTTTAAACTAGTACAAAACTAATTTTAGTGACATGGCCTTCAGTGGAAATAGGATTAGAAACTTTCATGGAAATTGTTAGCAGTATTGTGGAAATGTTGGAAACTGCCATGAAAAATTATTCTTAGAGGACAAAAGAAGCAGGAAAATGTTACTCATTTTAAGAGTCATACAATTTGTAAGCTGTATGGTTAGTTCCAATAGCAAGGAGATTCTTTAAAAGACCTAATGGAAGCTGTCAAATTCTATGTTTAAATATTTAATGTAATTTAACTGCCTAAGAGTATCCCATTCCAGGCTGTCTTGATTTCAAGACACATGAAATCTGATCAGACAGGGACTGCATATAACAGCAGGCTCCTAATAGAGCAGTCAATATGTGACACAGATGACAACCTTCTCTTGAGGGATGTCTCTTCAGGAATAATTAGCTGGTGGTGTTACTGGTCAGAAAGAAGAGAAACCTTAAGTGATTTCAGGTTTTCTGATAAATGAACACACACACAGAACTAGAATTTAACAGGGACTATTCATGTTGTGACCATTAGTTTAGGCTCAACCTTTAAAGAGCAAGTTGCTTGAGCTGAGAAGTCCGGTGGTTTGGTTTACAACACAGGGAACAAATCCTCAAGTGATATAAACTGCTACTATTATAGGAAGACGGTAATTTATAGTATTTGAAGGTCTGTAGAACAGTTAAGATAATTTCCCAATAATATTCAATAATTTTCAGGGACTCCAAAGGCTGGAAATTTTGACAATACCATTTTAAATGAGTGAGTGGGTTTACAAGCCTTTTTTGCCCTGTCTTCTGCTCTCAAAAGTGTTTAGCAAGTTTGCTATCATGATGTACCACTTGAAAAATAAGTATAAAACTAATCACACCTGCCTGCAGCACTAGGCAGCCACATCTCTCCTATTTCATCATTTTCCCCCTGAAATTTACACAGAGACATAGGAAGACTAATTCATTATTTTTTATTAGGAAGACCTAGTATAGTTATTGAAGCAATAAATTCTCCCTTTGCAAAAATCACCAGAATTTCAGACTCAGATGTGTTAATCAGTAAAAGAAAACTCACCTTGCATCATGCTGAAACTCTAATAGAAACCAAACTATCACTGACTTCAGCTTCATTGATTTTTGTTTTGTTATCAAAGGAGTCAATATTGATAGCATATTTATGATTAATAGACAAAAATGGTTTGCCTGCTGGAGAATATTGGTAGGGATAAAGTTGTCATAAAGAGAAATTTTCTTAAAGGTAGACAATAAAAACCTATACCCGTTACAATTCCATTTATTCCTTTCTCCTTAAAGGCTTTATTGTGTTTGTCTGCAATGTTGAGTCTGATTCCTCACGTATAAAAGTTGCTGACAGTAATCTTAAAAAATACATGTACATTAAAGGCACTGAGCTTCAGTTATTGCTTTTTGAAAGCTTCCTCTGCACTAATCTAGTTGTAGAAAGAAGTCTTCTCATAAATGAGAACAACCTCATTGCTTTTACAAACCAGATCAGCATTTCAAAAACAATCAGTGCTCTATATTGCAAAAAAGTAACAATGCACTGGTCTGGAGGAGTGATAGTGGCCTCAGTGAGAAGAGACATGTAAAATTCTCTGCTGGGCTGAATCAATGTGTTCTTATAGAACTCAGGCTTCCTTATGAAATGTAAACTTATTTTCTGTTTATTGCAGTATTGCCTCTTCTGTACTGGCAAAATGAAAAACAAGGTAAGTGACCAAATTAAAGTGCAGGCAGCCTTGGACTCCACCAGTCCATTTCCTTCCCTTCCATACCACCGTATCATCTGTACCATAATACTTTTACTTATTTATCTTGCAAGCACTTTTTAAGAGGAACATGCCTGGCAGTGGTCCACACCTCTTGTACAAGCTTCTGGATATAACGGATCACAGGCTCTTTTCTTGCATATGGCAGATTAAACCAAGTATCTACACAGCCCAAAACACACACACAGCCCTAAGCACATCTGCACAGTGGTGGGTGCACTCACAAACCCACTGATGGTGGTTTTATTATTATCAGCCTTGTGGCTTTTCTGGATTGTTTCAGAATCATTACTATGGCTTCTTGGCAAATGTAAAAATTTCAGAAGTCTGATCCAGACTCTGATCTGCCCTCTCACCCCATCACAATTGCAAGTAAACCAGAAAGAAACAGTGACAGTATTTGATAGAGTAAAACTTAAAATAGTTTTGAAAGACGGTGAAAGGGACTAAAATGCAATTTAATGTTTTGGCTTGTTACTTTCATCTACTTGCTGTTTACTTTCAGCATTCAACACAAAGCACAATACAGTAATGCTATCCATTGCTATCCATTGCTATCCATTGCTATCAAGAACCATCTGGACACAATCCTGTGCAATGTGTTCTAGGATGACCCTCCTTGAGCAGGGAGGTGATCCAATGTAATTCTTTTCAACCTTGCCCATTCTGTGATTCAGTGAAAGGAGAGAAAAAATAAAGCTTAGAGACACCTGTGTATGAAGGTGTTAGAGCCAAAACAGAGAGACCATTTAGCATGTAGTTTTAGATATGATAAGAAAACAATGGTGTATCATTATAGGAAGATCTACTGGCTGTAATCAGGCAGCAAGTAATTCCCAAGGAATATATAATTCAAGGACTTTCAGGGTATGTACGATGCTATGTGAAGATCTAAAAGCCCTTTTTTCTTGTGTTTTAATTAGGACAGTTACTTTGCACTTTACAGTTAATTGCAAATCACCACCAGTTATTCAAGGTGTGTCAGTTTTCTCTACAGCACAAGCACATTATGCCGGGCAAAGGTTGTCTACGTTAGAGACAGGAGTGTAAAACAGTTTGTGTGTTGCTGGCTATGTGGTCTGAGATAACCCACTTTGCTGCCTGAGTAGCTACTTGTGTGTGGCACATTTTGACACTTGGGCAGAAGTTGTACTAGAACTACAGCCAAGAAAATGAAGTTAAAATAGCTGCAGGATGCTTATGAACGTAACACTTTTCAGGTAAGCTTTGTGTGGAAAAGACCACACACAGAGTAGCCCTTGAAGTATAACAGGTTTGCATTTTTCTCCTGCTATAAAAGAAAAAAAAGGCTGTTTTGAAGTCCTCAGACACTTCTCAACTAAGCCAGTTATTAGTAGTACAAGCTCTCATTTGGGTCACTGCAACCCTCTGATACTTAGTAGACTGTTGTCTTGATGATTTTTGTGCTTTGCTCATAGGTGTAACTCCTAGAGCTGCTATATGTTGATCTGACTCAAATCTATCCCAAACTGAAGCCATTTTCCCTGATGCACGGGCTGATAAAGGGAAACATGAGATGCTTCTAAGGGAGACAAAATCTAGTCAGGTTTTGGGGTTTTTTCCCTCAACAGCTCCCTCCAGTAATTTTGCTAAAATTCCTACTTTGATCTAGGTGCAAAAAGAGTAGTGGACTTTGTCTAAAGGCAGAATGTACTGCCTGGAAAACCTGAACCAAGATGTGGATATTTTACACAGAGCCTGTGGCCAAGGCCAGGGAGCTACAGAAAACTAGAAACAGATTGAAATCACTGTAATCATTGTTTCCTTTTACCATGAAAAAAAAAACAAAAACCAAAAAACAAAAAACAAAAAAACAAAAAACCACAACCAAACACAACAACAACAACAACAACAACAACAAAGAAAATCATCTTATTTGGCTGTTTGACCTCTACAAGGCTGGATGGACAATTGCACCCAGTAATAGCAGGGTATTCTCTGCAGCAAGTTGCAAGACTCCTGTGTGAGCTGAAGTCTCTGCTTACAAAACACCATCATGATCAGCAGAAGCACATCAGCTAAAATCCAACATCTCATGTGAAAGTAAGGTTATGTTTCTCTCTGGAAGACCCTAAGTTAATGTGCTTTAAAGAAGATACAGCTTTGGAACAGCAGTATTGTATTCCTACCTTCCCTAAACATAAACTTCTTTCCAGCGAGAAGCTGGTACTGCAGTAATAATGGTCACTTCTGCTTCCTCTCGTGCTGTCTCAGAACACAGGCACACATCTTCCTGAACCACCATCCTTGTGCATTTGCACACAATTATACACAGTTGTACTCAGCCTTTTTGGAAAGTGCAGATTTCCATGCAGACTTGAGGAAAGACAGCCAAAATTCAAATATGGAAGCGGAAGTTGAGGAGAAATAACCACAAATATTTCTAGTTCAAGCACTGTTGTCTTCCTAGCATTATCTTATTTTTTTCAAAGTAGTTGCATATGAACAAAAGCATCCATGTCCCATCTGGTCAGTATCTGCAGTTACTGTGCATTTTTAAACATTTATGGAGGAGCAGCTTCCAAGAAGACTGAGTTGAACACAGGAGGAACATTTTCATCTAAGGTTACCTCAGAGTACAAATGTCATTCAGCTTGATCAGTGTCTTGGAAGCTAACTGTGGCTGCAGCATTTATAATTCACAGAAAAAAAATCATAACTTAGCCTTGACTGACTTTTAAAAAGTGTACAAGAATTTTAAGTGCATGCTGCCACCTTCCACAAGTTAGTGAAAGCCAAAGCTTCAAAAAGCCTAAACCCACCTCATTCTTCCGTTGAGAGGCCAGGACTGGTTGTTTAATACTCACCCCAATTCATTTTTCAGAGGTACCTTGCTCCCTTCTTCCTCTAAAGCCCAGAGACTTAGCTCTGGAGAGGGTTTGAAGCACGTGTGGGTGGAGGGGTGGTGGTTATAAACACTATCTTTAGCATAGTAAGCCTGGTCTTCACAGCACCTCTCATAGCTGGAGTCAGATGGGCACCTCTGCAGGCCATCCAGTACAGAAACCTTTGGATGCTCCTGGCTGTCTTCTGCGGGAGCTTGTTTCCATCCCTTTACTGAAGAGGGAGCTTAGAAAGATGCACTTCCTTAGGCTGCCATCCCCCAACCATGGAAGGTATTAGCACTGCCAGAGAACAATTCAGAAACAGAGAACAATTTGAGACTTAAGGGAATTACCATTCTTTTCTAGATTGTTTGTACTTGCTGTTTCCAAGCTCAGTGGAGGCAGCAGAGCCTCTCAGAGAGACTCTGTTAGTTTTGGTCGCCTGAAATCGAGAGAAGGACTATTTCAGTCCAAAGTACAACTTCCACCATTACGCTGCTCCTAATTCAGAAAACAAACACTGTAGCAAAATATCACTACACTTAAATGAAAGAATAGCTTTGAACATATATTTCTGCTGGCTGAACCCAGCAAGCATAACAAGTACTCCCTTTCTTTGCTCCAAGAGGCAGTAGAGCCTTTCAAGAAGCTTCCACCCTGTAGCTAGTTAGTAGTAACTGAAATAGTTACTTGAAGTCAGGAGGCTGTGATATTCTCTGTATCTCTATAAATCTCTATGGCAAAAATCCCCCTCAGATCCTTGTGCCTTACTTCATACTCATTGCTATATCACACCATTCCTTTATGCTGTTTGCTGCAGGTGAGCTCAAGGATGACATGGTTTCTGTATTTTATTAAAGGAAGGCCAAAGTAAGAGCTATCAGTGCAATCTGTATAACAGTTGTTCCGCCTACCCTGCACTGCTATGCAAATACTCTCAGTTTTGAACTGCTGTGTGTTCCTGAGAAGCTGCCAACAAAGTTTAGCTGTATCTTATAAGTGCCTGAATTCTATAATAAAACAGCAAGAGCAAAATGTACTCTGGAAGATGGCCTAATGCAAAACTGTGGCAGTGTATTTAAATCATAATGTTACTGCCTTTTGGAACCTTTTCCACACTTTAATGTGCATGTCAGCTGGGATAAAAATATTAAGCAACAAGCTTTGAACTATTTTGGTGCTCTGTTAGTGTTTGAACAATACTGCCACACCAATTTATCTCCATTTTATAATAATCGGTGATTTGGAACAAATTATAGCATAAACACAGCATAAACAGACCATCTCAGAACCAAACAAGTTCTTTTCAAGACACTCTAAATGAAAACATATTTAAGACTATTGTAGTTTCTTTTAGAATAATCACCATGGAAACTATATAAAACTCACTTAAAATATCCATGCTTTCTTAAATGCTTTGTGTAGCCTAAATGATACATGAATTGAACATAATTGGTTTGGTATTTCAATGGTCATTCACAGAACAACATGTCCTTTGGAACATGCTATAACTGAGTTAATTGCTGCATTTAGTGTATGTGAGATGTAAGTTTATACCAGCTTTGTTTTGAAAAGAGAATGGAGCAAAACTCTTAAAACACTAAAAGATGGTCTGGGTTACATACATCTCAATTCACTGCAAAGTTTTAAAATTCCAGCAGAGAAAAACTTAGTCAGATTCATTCCAACAGCAAACTCAGCTAAAATAAATGCAGTTACATTCAAAAATAATAGTTTCACTAGCCTCAGGGCTAAGATATATATTTAAGGATGTTGTTGAAGTTGTAGCCACATTCACAGATCTCAGCATATATGATGACCCCTTCCCAGGTTCCTGAGCACAGCATTGAAGGGCTTACTGGAACCTGTCATATAAACTCTTTCCCAATATACTCTATGGGAGATGAGTGGCAAGGATCAGACTCTATGCATACACAATTCAGTCAACTTGTTCTTAAACCTGCCAGATTCCAGGTACAAATGCTGTATTTTTCTGTACCCACACTTGTGCACACATAGAGGAGCCATTAATGATCTCTTAACTATGGATTACTGGGGTATACTCAGTAGCCTTGTTCTTGCTCAGGTTCAATGATCCTTCGGTCCTTCTAACTAGGCTGGAGGCTGGTCTGAACAAGGGCTACTAAGGCTGTCCACTGGCCTGATGCCAAGCTGCACATTTTCCTCATCCATGGCCCTGACAGCTGAGGCTCTGCATTTCACAGGCTCCCCACATCATCTAACAGTGGCCACAGGAGATGACCTAAGAATCCTCATTTTCTCTGCCAGCATCAGTCTGTGGTCAGACCCATGCCACAGGCTTCCAGAGCCCCCTTCAGAGCTCATGCCCTCCAGCAGGTCTTGCAGGTGCCAATTCTTGCTTCTGGCTGCCAGCTGTGGCTTCATCTCTCAGTTCAGTGAGAAAGAGTGAGGCTGCAGCAGGGCAGAGAAATCCCAGGCACTGACAAGTGAGATGTGACCTGAGGCCTGACTGTGCACTGAAAGAGATCTAAAGCTGCATATGGATGCCACCACAGGCAGACTGCAGCAGTCAGTGAAGAATCCCCATATGAGCCTCATGACAAAGTTATGCATCCATAAAAAGAAGTGGCATCTCATGTAAGTGAGAGGTTCATTTCCCCAATTTCTTTAACCATTACATGCCTGGTTTGCTTTTCATTAAGCCGTGGGGCAGCAGTGACTTTCACAGCACAGTTTGGGAGTCACACCAGCAGAAGCAAAGGCAGAATTTTTGAAAAACTGTCTTTGAAGTAAAAATTGCACCATCAGCCCAAGGGGAATGCACAGTGATAGAATACAGAGACTTGAAAACAAAATTAAAAAATACATATAAATGCGTTTTGGCTGACTAAATTTATTAAAATGCTTGAAATTTAAATTTGAATGCATAACCATCTGCCTCAAGGATAAGTTTGATATAAGCTCTTATTCCAATTTACATACATCTTACTTTGCAAAATGCCACCTGAAACTCATGCTAAGTAGGGCACAGAGGAAGCAATGCATTTATCTTCCAAGCATTTGATTTTCATTTTGATAAAAGACCTAAAGAAAGTACTTCAGGCAATCCTAGTCAACATGTCACATATTTCTGTTAATTGCCCGGGATTAGTTTCTCCCTAGGAGCAGAAAAGGTCAAATTATGTAGTAGAATTACACTCTCTAGTGGTGAAATCCTGGCCCTCATGTCACTTTTTTCTGTAGCTCCATCTCATCCTCTTTGTGCTCCTTGCTCTTTCAGAAGATTAACAAATAATTCACCTCATACATGTTATAAAAATAACCAGGAGTTATTTCTATTGGCAAGGGCACAGTTACCAGTTCTTCTCAGTCTAAAAATTAAAGGGGAAAAATTGGAATTTCAGCAAAAAAACGGTTCAGGAGATATTTCTTCACCATATGAAATAGTTGGAGTAGCTGAAGGAGACAAATAAACACCATCTTTGTGCATAGACGCATACATTTTATGAACAAATGTTTATTTTCTGTAGGTATGGCCAGGTGAACTTTAATGTAATGAAGTACAGTGGCCTGCGAGGTCAGAGTGGGGGTTTTGCAGTTTAGACATTTGAGATTGTCTGCATGTAATCAAATGACCACTCTCTTATCTTGTGAGGTATTGCCAGTATATAGAAAAATCAGTATATAGAAAAATCTGTTCCCAGCTTTTATGTGTAATCGAAAAGCTGATCCCAGAATATGAGGCCAGAGTATCACAACCTCATCTTGTTTCAATATGGCCCAGTTCTGTAGCACATTTGGGTCAACATCCAAATTTCTATGCCAAATTCCGTTTATGTTACAGGATAAATCAAAATCCAGGCTAAAGTAAACAACTCTGGGGGAGAGGGAAGGGAAATTATGAATTAATATCTTAATTTTGTAACTAAGATTAAAGCCGAGCCTTTATTGTCTGAGACTGTGAAGTGCAGAGTAATAAATCTTTGCTGTGAAACCCATCATTTTGTTGTCATGAAATCAATACATTGGCTCTCATTTTACTTCTGACCCTGCCACTTAACCCCTCCTTGTGTCTTTCCTGGTGTTTTATTTTATTTCATGAGATAGTATCCTTCTCATTTTAAATTTGATCCAACATTTTAGATGCCTCAAGGGGAAAACATTCATGTCTCCTCCTGAAAGACCATGGGCATAATTGTTGTTTTTGATGGATTGCAGCAGGATCAAGAAATTTCCACATTTTGCCTTTTCTTCTTCAGGAAAATAAATGAGGCCAAAGCATGTCCTTGCTGGTGTTGCATTTGAAAACAAGACGAAGATTTGTCATGTCAAGTGCAGCTTAAATACAGAACACACCCTTTTAACCAACTTGTTCTAAGCCACCTACTACATAGTCGCTACAAAGTGTTCATTTACAGCACTGTTTGTGCAGAAGGGTGTACTCAGGAGGGAATGACTGGGTAACAAGGAGACCATATGCTGCTCTGACTATGTCAATAGTGCTTTTCTTACCAATTTTTGAAATCTGCTGTCAGCACTATCTTTCACTGCCCTAAAATATTGGAAATGTTACAGATGTTCCCATGTCCACTTACTTCATCACTGGTGGGATGCAAAAAGAGCATACCATTGGGTGGACAACCTCTCTTGTTCAAAATGCAGCCATTTTTTTTACCCCTGCTATTTCCATGATGAAACAGAGTAGGCTAAAATAAGATTAGGAAGAACATCTTTATTGTGAGGGTAGTGAGGCACTGGGACAGGTTGCACAGAAAAGTTGTGGATGCCACATCCTTTGAAACATTCAAGGGGCTTTGGGTAATCTGGTCTCATGAAAGGTGTCCCTGCCTGTGGCAGGGGGTTGGAACTAGGTGGTCTTCCAATCCAACCATGCTATGATTCTATAACCCAGATATTGTGCAGATCTCTTCTCTGAGAGCTGTCATGCAAACCTTGAGGTCAGTATCAGCCCTCACAGCACTCCCCCAGCTGTGCCGCCTCCCTCCCACCATTGCTCCACCAGCTCCCCAGAGGCAGATGGCAGCAGGCAATGGATGCAGGCTTTGCTCAGAAATCCCGAATTACAGCACTCAGGTTATTGTTTCAGCCACTGAACATTGCCCTAGTTCTAAGAGAAGCCTCCTGCAGTGGCTTTGAGCTGGGGGCAGCCAGGCAGTCAGCCTGTGCACTCTGTCCTTGCAGACTGCAGGGTGCCAGCACACTGGTGTGATGGATGGAAGGGCTGCAAGAGTGAGGGGAAAACTGCAAGAAAGGAGGTGGGATGTATCTCCCAAAATATCAGAATAAGATACTCTCAGGTTATGAGACTACTCAAGCACATGGTAAATAAACAAGAATAACAAACCTCCCTGCATTCCTACTGGAAAACAAGTTTTGAACCTGTCTCTCTAAAGAGGGAAAATCTAATGAGCTCCCATGCTTCCTGTGCTTTCCTGGTTGGAATCATGACAATATTTATACCCGCTGTTAAGTGTGCAACAATTATTTCCAGATGTAGGTAAATGTGGCTTATTTTTTGCACATTAATCTTTCACACAGCCTACATGCATAGTAGAGCTCAGATGTTTACTCAGCATTCAAATAAAACATAAAGTGGTTAAAAAAACCTATGTGGTTTGTTAAGCTTCCTCAAAAGGCAGCTGATGGCATCTGCCTAACACTCTAATTTCATTTTTATTACTGAAATTCTGGGGATTTATGTAACCATCCTGCTTTTTTCCAAGGTCTATATTTTGTCCAGCTAACTCAGTTCCCAGTGCCCCTACAAAATTATGTGAAAATGAGAACTAAGTTTTGATGCCCATGGTCCTACTGGAGTGTTTTATTATACTGTGGACAATATTAAGGGTTCTGGGAGAACCCTCACATCTTCCTGAACTGAAACTTAAGATTTTGAATAGATGAGTCTCTTCTTGCTAAATGGCGGTGTTAAATCACAATAAAATAAAATAAAATAAAATAAAATCTTGGTTCACTTTTGCAAAATATGAGAGGGGTGCAAAGGACATCAGTGCACCAACCCTGATGACTGAGTTGCAAAAGGCAGTGGCTGAGTTGTACCTCACCCAGCCAACAGAAGCTGCCCCTGAGACACTCAGTGCCCACAAGTTTTGAGGGGACTTGGCACCATTCCTCACTTACCAGGTCAGTTGTCCCTCCTCATCCCCTTGCAAAAAGGTGCTGCCTCTCATGCCTTCATGCACACATTTTCTTGTCATAGGAGATTTTATCAAGAGCAGCTATACCACTGGGAATGTTCTGATCACTGCTTTGCAAATGTATGGAAATGTGAGTCATTTAGCAAGAGCTGGGACAGTGAAAAAATACAAAAACATCAGAGATGGAGTAATCTCCAGCCATGCATGTGTCTGCAGAATGTGTTTAGTCTTTTGGTCTCTGAATATAGGGGGAAGGTGATTAATGGGGTTGTAAGGTGCTCCCCTGCAGGTATAACCCTGGCTTTGCACTGGTCTTCAACACCTGGCAATAAATGGTGGCTTTTAAACACTAGATGTGCTAGTTCATTTGCGCAGCGATTTGTGATCTGCTGTCATTTAAGTTATACTTGATGTTTATTTTTCAGATGAACCTGACCTTTACAAGCAGAGCTGGATTTTAATTTCCTCTTCACCTCTGGGGAAGTCTGATAGATTAAGATTTTGGGCCCAGCTGTAACCAAGGTGTCATGGCCAAGTATGACATTTACTTGAAGGCCTGTGTTCAAACAGTAAAATATTCTTCTCAAGAGTCTTCAGATTTAGTGTGGCTCAGTCTATGTCCATAATACACAGTTGATCAAGAGCATACATCATCTGATTCAAGGTTCCTTACAAAATACAGACTGATTCTGTGTGAATTTGGCTCCTGTGACTAATCAGGCAGGTGTCCATGAGTTTATTCATATATAGATCATCCCTGTTCATTAACATCAGCAAACTCTGACTAATGCTTAGCTGAGTTTTTCTTTATGGATCCAGCTCCAACAAAGAAATGTCAGCACTAAGCCTATCACTCAACAAATTGCTTTATCATATTTGAATAACACAGTGGGCATAAATAATGAAGAGAGAAAGGACATTTGATTTTTTACACCTTTCATTAAATTATATATCAAGCATTTTATTGAACAGTCATTTGATTTATTAATCAAACAACAGTTTTGTTTACCAGAGAGTGTTTTGGCACAAGCTTTTTTTTATAGGACAGGCAGTCGCTGGATGCCACTACTTTTTGTTCCTTCTCGCTCCCTACACTGTAAAGTTCAGCAGCCAAAAGTTCAGGCATTTTCTCAATGAGCTGTGAGAAAGAATACATAGATTACGCAACCTTTGTTATTTGAGTATTCCTAGGCTGGGGAAGAGTTACCTTTCTATTTCTCTAATGAGTACACTACATTTCCCTGAGCATTTCTCTGGGGTAAAAAACCTCAAAAAACAATTAAACAAGTGCTGTTTTTCTCTAATGAACAACAACCCCCAAGGCTCCTGGGAGGGGTCTGAGATGCAGAATCTGCTCAAGTCCCTTCAGGTTGCCCTGTGAAACTCTCCAGTGTCATTTTCCTGGCTGCAGTATTATCACCTCTAGCAAGATGAACCCCTTGGAATTACCTAGTCACAGATAAGCTATTTTTCCCTTCCTTCTTTCTCCAGTTTTGTTAATCAAGATCAACACTTCAAAGCAATTAATTTTAACGTGTGTCTTGTTTGATTCATACTTCACTTTTTCTATCAGTACAGTGGTAGCTCTTGTGAGTTTTCATCAGCTACTAAATATGCAAAATGGAAATCCATAGTAAGATTTTCCTCTATCTGCAAAATCTTCAGCATGTCTTCAAAAATCTCCTATACTCTTTTCTTGTATTATAATTGGCCCAGTTCCATAAATATGTTTGGTGTTCTTATAAACACTGAAAAACTGAGTTTAATGGGATGTCAGAACTTTCTGGGCAGCAAAGATTTCAAAGATATTGCAACCACTATTACTATCTCATACTGAATAATCAGAGAGGTAAAAAGTCAAACTGTCATGTAGGTAAAATATGTCACAGAGTCTCACCCTGTCACAGACTCCACAAAAAATGTAGATCAATCCATATTGTTTTTCTTTTCTTTCCAGACCACCCACTTGCTCTTTGTACTGGATTTCAGTTATTTTTGCTATCAACACTAAAATATTATAGACTACCTAAAGAAAGAAAATACTACCTTTTAAAGAAAAGTCAACATTTATAAAAGGCCATATTTTTCTACTTATGAAGAGAAAGATTTCTTCCCATGTTTGTACAATTATATTTCTCTGCAGCATATAAAGTGACTTTAGGGACTCCAACTAAAGAAGTTTGGGACTGGATAAAAATAAACTTTGATGGGTTTTGCTGCAACCAGCTACTAAGTGGTTTGTGTTCTGTGGGGGTTTTTTTCTTCCTGTCAGCTTCTAATCTACATCGTGAATCTGAAACATATGAGTAAATACTCCAAAAGTTCCACTGTGTTCTTTGATGTTTGCAGCTCAGGAGACTATTCAACTCAGCATCTTGGAGGTGGTCCCTCAGCTAAGGTGAGGGTAAGAAACACCCTCCACTTAGAAGGAAAAATGATGCATTAACATAATGGGGGAAGACTCTCATCTTCCTTGTATTCCTTTTAAACTCAATTTATATAGCATTTGGTTCAAGGCAGTACATCTCTGATCACAGTATTCCTGCTATGCAGCTGAGGATTATATGGGGCAAGGCAGAGAAGATAAAGTCTTCTCGGGAATTATTCTTCACATTATTATCTCATCACCAAGTTAAGGTATGATTTTTTTTTTCTCAGTAGGAGGCTGTGGTACAGCTGTAAGAAAATACTCAGAGAACCGAATTTGCACTTGTTCTTATTTATGACTGACCTCCATTCCCTGAACTTTGTCTTCAAATAATTAAATCAAACATCATTGCCAAGAGGCCAAAGCCAGTATTTTTTGCATGTTAATCTTTACTGAGGACGACAACAGGCTTATGGGCTTAATTTGTCCAGATTAATGGGGAAGACTTTCAGTTGACTGAAGCTCCCCTTAAGTCATTAGAGCAATGTCAATTTATCCTGGAGAAGGATTTGTCCTTAAATGTATGGTGGATGGGTCTCTTACTACAACTGTGTTCTCTTTCCGTTCTTAATTAGAAGCAAGCAATTAAAGAGAAGTAATCCTAATCACTTGGTTAGGAGACATGAAAGCAAAAAGAACTGGAAAGTAAAATATTCTGCCATGAAGGGTACAGCAACACTCTACAATCATTTAAGGCTTTTCCCAGGATTATGGTCAGCTGCTTTCCCAAATGCCTCCCTTGATCACTCCAGGTGAGCTGCACAGGGATCAGTTGATATGATATGGGTATCTGCCTACTAAGAATCAAGGTAAAACCACAAGTTCCTTTTTCAATGGCTAATTGGTATTAAAGACAGAGCTCTAATCGGATTGTAATGATATTTAGTTGAAAGCCATTTGGGACGATATTTGAACCAGCAACCTCATGGTACAAATAACATTCAACATCCCGTGTTCCCTCATAATTGGCCAGGAAGGAGGAACCTGCTTCCCACAGACATGTAATCATATACAGGAAACACACAGCCCAGAGCAAACAGCTCTATGTTTTGCCACATTTGTCATCTGACACACAGTTTCCGCTGGCCAAGACGAGCTAGTCAAGCCAGAATGCCAAGGGGAGCTCTTTGCATTTGCTCACACTGCTGAATATGCTGTCTGCTGCATTTCTCTGGTTAATCCTTTTTGTTCCAGCTGGGGAAGCAGCATAGTTGTTCTGGTTTCTAAGTCCCATATGATCCCACTACCAGTTAGGTAAGTAAACATCTCCAGGATGCCACTGCTGCCATTATGAAAAGCCCCATGGGTGAGGAAGCAGCTCTTAGAGCTCTTTAGAGCTATCAGGGCACAAAACTTCAAAGCTGGCATACCAAACATGGGATTTTCCACAGACCTCATAGGAGCTTTAGGAAACCAAGTTGCCTGTGCAGTCTGTAGGCACAGACTTACCACTACATTCCTTGTGCTGCCTTAGTCTTCACAGGCAGCAATTCAGTGGCTTATTGCTATGAAACTACTGAGTGACTGCAAGGAATGCAGCAACAAAATGTAGCAGAAGATTGGGCAAGCAATCATTTAGTAAAGGTGTTGATAAATGCTTTCTGCAGAGCCTGAAATCTTTGTTAACTATTCTTTGCAAGAATGACTTAATCTGCTCATTTATTTTAATAGCATTGTGTAAACAAAGGCAAAAAACCCTCTCAGTCTTATATTTCAGTTTCTAACTTCCACTCTCTTTTCCCTATCACGGTCTTCTGTAACTTTACAGTAGTTCCTCAGTGTCTTGATGGTTGGAGTGGTTTACCCCTGCACATGGGGTGGGCAGGCTGTTTTTCTGCCAGGTGACACAATTCTCCAAGTTCCACTGGCAGCTGTAAACCAGGCTCTTGGGTCTCACTCACCAGAGGAGTTCCACTTGGGCAATGGAGCTCTTCCTTGATACCCCACAGCAAGAACCATGATGGTGCTGCATAGGTGGTCAGATCAACTTCTCCCCATCTCTGTGCAGGCATCCCAAGGCAGCTGTGCCCATGATGTCCCCCAACAGCTCCCCTGACACCACCCTTCCTGGCCTGGACAGCTGCTGTGCGCCACAGTGAGAGCCTGTCTCTGAGGGAGCTGCAGAGGTCACTCCTGCAGCCCTCCCTGACAACACATCCATGTTCTTAAGGCCCTGAAATATGAGCAGAAAGGAGGATTCTCTGTGAATTACAAATTGTGAAGAGTGACTCTGAAAAGAGAGAGATATATCAATTTTTATCAAGAGCTCTTTTGGCTGAGCTTCTCCAGCTCTGAGATGAAGAGAAATGGGATCTAGCCTACCACAATGTTTTGCTGTGCTTGATTAAATGCCACCCTACAGAAATAGGTATAAGAAAGAAACAAAAAGTGTTCTAGATAATTGCTTAATGTGTAAACTGTTGATAAATAGATTTGGAGTCTCACCAATCAAATTTCCTTCCATTTGATTCTTTGATACCAATTTCCTTCACTTACATTGTTTCTATGCAAATTCTGTCTGAGATAAAAATAGATGGTAATTGTATTAGAAAAACCAAGACATATCATCATTGGTTTTATATCTTCTGGGCTAAAATCTTCAGATCCACTTAGGATAAAGCTTCTTTTAGTTTCAAAGGTAGTCTTTGAAAAGACACACAATAATATATTACGGGCAAAATCCTAAGAATAGGAGTCCACAGCCTCGCTGGAATTTTAATTGTTAATTGAGTAATGGTCCAGACTGCAAGTCTCCAGGAGACAATGTTATATAAGTGGAATTTGGCTCACTGATCTGCACCGAAACCTTCTGTATACTTTATTGAAGTATATGGGCATTTATACCGAAAGAACTGCAACATTAGCCCAGTTCCCCCCAAGTTGATACTTTCTTAGGTAACAGCAATAAAAGTAGAAATTAGGTAGAAGAAACAAATTACAATTAAAATAATTCAATAGCAGACTGCAGAGGTGGAGTAATCTGAATTGCAAGGTAAGTGGGTCATCATCCAACCTGCACCTGGGAGTCAGGGACATGGATGATGGCCACAGTGTTGTGATAACAGCCACAACTCACACATTGTTGAAAGTAACAGTAAATACTACCACTAAAGACTGACATAAGCCTTCAGTAAATACAAAGAGAAATAATGAAGAGAGGTAGCAAAGGGAACCTGGCCCTAGGTACAGCCTAAAATTGAATGAATTGCTAAATTCATTCTTTTGGTGAGCTTATACATTGAGGAGGATGTGGGAATACAAGAGGGAGCACAGAAAATGTTTTTAACTTATCCAGCTTCTCAAAGAGACATGACACACCATAAAAAAGATTTATGGTCGTCTAGGGAGAAACAGAGTACAGGTTTATTCATGCTGGAAAAAAAAAAAGGTTTGAGAGTTAAGGTTATGTGACTATTTATACTTGGAAACAGCCTGTAAAGGAAAGAAGGAACTTATTACCAAATGCACAAATCAGATTCCCAAACACAGGTAGCAAGTAGTATCTTGAGATGCCTCAGGGCATTCAGCCAGGTCTCCAGATGGTATGGAGGACTCTGATGTCCTGCAGACACAGCAATCAGAGATCAGCCAGGACTCTGCCTGTCCCAGATTTCCAAGGACACCTCCTATGGGACCTCACCTTAACAGGGTTCAATGTGAGATCAGACACTGCTCTGGAGGAGTAGGATAATCTGCTCTGGGGTGAAAACCCCAGTGGACAGAAGTGAATGCTGGAGAGTTGGTGCACTCATTCAGCCTCTATTCTATGTGGCCAGGACTTCTGTGTTACAGATCCCCTCTCTGTACCCAGCTTGGGCATAGCCACAGTATTCCTCTCATTCCCAGTGCTATACTCTAATAGTGGTAAAAATCAGACCTCAAAATTCAGGGCCTCACTCACCTCCTGGTGGGCTTAGGAAGGTGATTTTATGGTACACAGTGATAGAGCCACTCGATAAAGAGACCCAGATGAGGACCAGGATCCCACCACAATAGACATGGTACAGCACAGACTGACAATGCTGTGAACACAGCTCAGTGTGTCAGACTTTCTCCCCTCACTCCAAGGGCTGTGACAAAGCACCACTGGCTGATAAAACCTGCTGTATGTCTTAGTTATCTGTTCAGAGTGCAGTCGTGTTAGAATTGGGATCAAAAATGAATCTTCTTCAGCCTATACTAGCAAGGACCAGAGGTCTCGTCTGCTTTCACCATCAAGCATATGATTTCATCTATAATGTCTTAAAAGCTTCAGTCTAAAGTCTTTCGACTAAAGTCTTCGGACTAAAATGAAAACAAATATGTGAAATTTTTGAAGTTCCTAATATAAAGGGACTATAAATAAACTGTTAAACTACTCTTTCTTCTTCACTTCATTCTCTATGGAATCAGTAAATTCATGGAGCATAAGAGAATTGAGATTGAAGAAAGGCAAGAGAGGCAAAATGCAATTCAAAGTCTAAAACTACAAAGAGAATAATGTCAGCCATGTGTGCACCCAGCATTCAAAGCAAATGAATAAATACTTCTGAATTTTCAGCAGAGAGGACACTGGATGTGGAAAGGACAGATTAACAACTGTTAATTTGGAGCACTACTTACTAAGTATACATGTTTTCACACAGTCCAGTGCAATTTATCTCTACACTCAAAAGGGAATCCACTCGGTGCAGTAGGACTACCTGCAGATGGGAAATCAAGATTTCATCAGCCCAAGTGCCAAGTTTTGAAGTTCATATCCGAAAGGAGAACTTTCCTTCATGCACTCAGAAATGCATAAACAAGGAGAAAACATTTTGCAGCATGACCATCTGAGATTTTAAAATAATTATTTCCATCTCTCTGTGGTTTTTTATGTCGACCACCAACCACCAACTGCTTAATTCAAAACCACTGATATCAGTAGAAATCTAATCACTGGACCACAAAGAGTAGACATACTCTAGATTCCTCTTTTTTTCTTGTTTTCCTTTGGCCCCATAGCACTCTTGGCACAAAAGGAAAGATCTGTTAATCTTATTGCAGTATTGCTAAAGAAGCCCAGTCATGAATTAGGATCTCATTGCACCAGGCTCTATATAAACACAGACTGAAATGTTGATACCTAAATTAGGCTTTTGGTTGGAAGCTATTTACGATCTTGACTGTAAAAGGATTAGCTTCACCCAAATGGCATGGAACAGTGAGAGGTATATCTGTGTGATTGTCTCATTGTTACAGCATCAAGCACATTTGATTTGAAAAGGCCTGTGAATGCATGCCACAATCTGGGCATTACACAGTCTTATAATGCATACAGGCCATGGGACAAATCCCTCAGCATGCTCAAGGCATGTGATTTTCTTATGGCCAAATCCTGTTTGCATAATTTCCTTCTTTTATTTTAGGATTAGAATTTCTGCTCTTCAGAAAAATAGATTTTTATGCCTCCCTTTTGAATTCTTTTGCGTATGAATTACCTGGTATGTTCCCCACAGCTCACTGCTGCACTGGAATGCCATGTAGGAGCCAAACAGCGTTGTTTAAATGCTTTGTGAATTTCCCCAGTGTTTTATTTCCCCAAAACACAGTCTTGCATCCCAAAGAGCACACTGATCCTCAGCTCTGAGGACTTTTTGGTAGAATGAAGTAGAATGCTATATGTATTCCCAGAGGTAGGGAAGAAAGAGAAAATTCAATATCTAATACCTAATACTTAGAATTTTCAAAATATTTATAAAAAGTTCTTTTGAATGCAACATGCAATGGAAATTGCCTATGCTTCAATGCATGAAAAGTATGCTGTCCCAGTACCTTTCTCTTTCTAGTTTCTGGCTTCTTTGAGATGCTAACAGAACAACAGATGGCAACCCTCGCAGCCCCATTTTGTGTCAGTGGAATTTAGGGCACACTGCAGTGATTAAACAATCCAGTTGAGGGGATATCCAAAAACGACAGCCTCAATGCTGAACTCTGTGCTGTTGACTGTAAAACAGACAAAGCCTTGCTTGTAACCCTCAGCTCTGAGCCCCTCGATTCAAATCTGCTCATCTAAGAGGAGATGGGATATGGAAAGAGGGAAAGAGATCTCATTATAGGAGGCTCTAGTACTATAATAACAATAATAAATACAAGAATTTCTAAATGTCATGAAACCGCATTGAAAAACCAGGCAGCTGAAACAATATGAATTTGCCAAAGCCAGGCATCTATCAGCATTCCCCAAAATGCACAGAGCAGGCATGGGTCTCCCAAGGAAAACTCGTGGCCCTACTTCTAAACAGTTTCAGGTGTGCATGATAAGAGTCAGAAATACCAGAGAAGGAAGGCAGGAAAGACACACCAGATACAAACAGATGTAGTGTGTTATCTGGTATAAATGCTGACAGAAGTCTTTAGGATTAAGAGCTAGCTGTGATTGATTTGTGAATGTCAATGTATTTTGACAGTCAGGTTTTTAGATGCTGCTCGTGAAATAGCTTCAGGCTGTTCTGTAGCACCAAAGAAATGCCATGAAAAATTACACAACCCAGTACTGAATCAGTACTGTAGACACATAGGAACTCTAACAATTTCCTGTTCCCATAGAAGAAATAAAGAGGGAAGACAGAAAAAATTGTGCCCTGGTAAGATGGTGACTGCCAGATCACCCAGACAAAGCCTTTGCTGAAGCTAATTTCCATGGCTAAGGGTACAGCTTTAATCTCATGTTTTGAGAAAAATGGGGCTGGACCTGCAGGTAAACATTTTGTCTAGATCCTTATTGTCCTCAGGCTGTTAAAATAAAAACTTGATTTAGAAACATTTTTGTCACAAAGGCAGTAAATCATGAACAAGTGTGTAGACAAAAGTGGGCACACAGGAATGACCTGGGAGAATGCTGGAAAGGTACAAAAAGCCCATATTGGTGTCTGCTGGGACAACGAAAGGTAGCATAGAAAAGGATAGATCCACAGTTCAGTCCCAAGACACAGCTGACCAGATGAGTTTCTATCACTCTTTGAACTCTTTGACCAGGAACTTTTTTCCATAAAGAAATATTTCCCTATTTGATCTGTCCCATGGTCAGTTCATAAATTCTGCATCAAAGAAAGTGTCTAGATCCCACATTGTCTCCTCCCTGCCAAGAGGAACATCTTATGGGACTTGTGTTATTGGTTAGGCACTTGGGTCAAAAAAGAATTTTATAATACTGCGGTTCTGGGAATGCTTTTCAAACACTGTATGCCTATCCCATGTGCCAGACTGTCTTACTAATTGCCCATCCTATGCCATTTACATATGTGTTCTTAGGCTTCAAATCCCCTTTATCTGCTAAAATAAGTAAATGCATTAAATCATTTCCTCTGTAAACTTTTCTTCAACCATTTTCTTTGCTTTTTAACAAAATCAGGCTGAAATGTATCATAAAGGTACTAAGTCAGATGCAAAGTGCTTTGTACTTGAAATAAGAAGAGTTTGTGATGACACCTGCGTCTGTAAAACATTTAGTAGATTTCAGTTTTTTCCCAAATGAGTTCTCCAGGCCATTTCTGTTGAGGTTAATTTCCAATGTACCCAAGAGCACTGTAACTAGACATCATTAACAACATAAATCTAGGAGAGGCCATTCATTTATCTTAGCTAAATAGTTACAAGAAGAATGTGTATCTCTAACAAATGTTTGGAAATGTCTTTTCTCATGGTGATACAAGATTGCAGAAAAACACAACACTTGGGCAGTTTTATTGTAGAAATCAACTTAACTTGCTAGGAGACAGATTACAGCTTTGGGAAAAAACCCACTGATTGGGCTGGTGAGGTTAGAAAATTGGAAGACACTTCCAGCCTTGCTTAGAGTGGGGGATTAGCAGTGAATTACAACCTGATTTACAGTGTTGTTTGTCGATACCTACAAGATTCACTGAGCACTTCTGAAAACAGCCCTGCACACAGCAGCAGGAGCAAAGAAGAAAAGGTTTGCTAAGTAAATGTCAGTTGCAGGAAATGTCAGATTGAAAGAAAGTTTAAAAATGTTCCCCCAAATTATTTGATCAACCCCACATAGTGTGTGAGTGAGCAAAGGATTAAAACTAGAACTCATGGTCACACCTACCCAGTGCCATCATGTCCAGTGGACTCAGTCTGAGACTCCTGGCAAAAACTTAGCTTAGCAAAAGAATTTGGCTATTGAAATGCCCCTGGTCCCTGAAGCAGGAAGAAGGCAAGTCCAATCCTGAATTCACTTTGGAGTGAGGTGCTTTGCAGGAAATCAATCACTGGGAAATTCCAGGTGGGGAGAAGGATTTTTCATGCTAAGAAGTGTAAGTCTATCTGGATGCCTGGGTGATGTGTTCTGGAAATTTGCCATGCAGCAGACTCCTGCCCTAGGTGAGAAGACAAATTTCAGCAAGTAATCCATAATATGTGCCGTGAACAGTGAGAGATAGAAACTTTTTGTAAGCAGTTAATTGTATGGGATGATGTTACAGTGTTATGCCTAAAGGCAAAGGTACCCAGCACTTCTTCCAGCTCACTAACAAGCTGAATGTAGGAGTTTTCACTATGCAGCTACTACTCCAGGGAGGAAACAGGGATGAAAACAATCAAGGAAAATACAAACAGGGCAATATGTCACTTTCGCAAAATATATTCTGTGGTATTTTTCATGGATTTCTACAAAATATTAGAGTAGGTTAAATTCAGTGAAAATTCACTGAAGGTCAGATTTCTGATCTGTAGCAGGACAGGGACAAAGAATAAAATTTTCATCTTTAGGCTCTGTGCATGTGTTTTGTTCACCGGATATGTAATTTAACCCACAAACTTTTTTTCCAAATTTATGAGGAGCATTCACTTTCCACTGTAAAAATAAAGGAATAGAAATTTCAGTATTACCTGTTTTATGTTAGAACCTCTAACTGTTAGAACTCTTCGCATTTAAAACTACATTTAATTTCAACTGTATATTTTAGATCCTAAAAGTTTTTGGAAAATCACAACCAAATTGAATAATGTAAAGTGGAATGTGCTTCCATGATGTGGGGTTTTGGTCAACAAATACTATATTGGGGTTTCTTCTTAGATGATGGAGTGCTTCTAAAATCTACTTGAAAAGTTCTCAGTTGACAGCATCATTTAAGTAAAAAAAAAAAACCAGCATATAGGGCATTTCTTAGACCATTATGTAAAAATTTGTGAAGAATAGCCCCCAGAGAGAAATAACAGGCTGCTCTGCATAGCAGAGCAGTGTTTTTCACACAGAGTTTCATTATTTTTGCCTCCTGAAGATGTGTCCATCTGTGATTTTTGTACGGTGTTCATTACTGTGAACTATAAGCAATCACAGCATGTTTATGCAAAGATTGCCATTGCTTTGACTTCAGCATGGAGACTGCCCTGAATTTTAGGCTAAAATCTTGCTCCTTTTGAATTGAAAAAGAATAGAATTCATTTAGGCAAAACCAGCCCTCTTTTATATTGCTCTCAGTTTATAGAAGCACTGAATACAATTAATTGTATCAGACAATTTAATTTAACATTGGAATATGGAATTAATGTGGAAAATGGTCCAAATGGAAGATGTTTAGGCAAAACAAAAATAGAAGTGTTGGGAGTACATTACATAAGAACATAAGAATAGGTTAACTGCATGAATCTGGAGGTCTGTCTCATTTGCTGTATAACATGAAAATGTGGTCTGCCATGCTGAGTTCTCTCATCACTTTGCCAGCCAGTGACAGCAAGGAAGAAATGCCAGGGTTTGGCCCTGTGCTTGGCAGAGGTGTGCACTTCTTGACAGCAGATGTAAAAACAGGTACTATAGCACACTTATGATTACTCAGCAGGAACAACGTTAAGTAGATTAATGAGAATATGAACTAGGATGAACTTCTTGAAGTTTCAGTGAAACTAAACCAGACAGCTTCACTCAGACACATGCTTACATGGCAGTGCTCTGTCTCAGTTTACAACATTGAAAAGAAATTAAAACCACAACCACATCTAAATGCTACCCTATTCTGAAACGTATTTTTATTAAAATAGAAGGTGCCTTCAGATTGTTCTTTATATTCTGTCTCCTATTTCCTAGCATGCACAGTTCCCAAATCCATCCAAACCACTTGCCATGTTTTTTTTAACCTCTCTGTCCCTACACTGGAGAAACAGAGGTTTTTGAAGACTGTGAGCTCAACTGCTGTTTTCACTGTGTAGGAGGAAAAGTCCACCGTTATTCTGTTGATGTAAGAAGTTTATCTAACATGCAGATTGTGCTGAATTTTGCAAATGTTTGTTCATCATGAAAATAAATCACTTGTTCAGAGAAGCTTAATGATGTGAAGAGCTTAAGACCACTCACTTCTCAGTTAATGAGACCATTACTGAAGACAATATACGAGCTGGCGATGGTGCTGTGCAGGGCCAGCAGTTTGGCTTGGTGATCTTTGAGAGTCCCTTCCAACTCTGACTTATTCTGTGATTATGTAAAGCTGGATATTCTTGCTGTTGTGCTAGGGGCAAGCGAGCAGAGGAGCCACTTGCTCATTTGTACCTGCCTAAAGTCATATACACTATGTTTACATGTTACCTACTTGGGGATTTACAGGTAGGCATGAAGACCAACTGTGGCAGCAGTTTCAGCTCCTACATTTGCAGGCAGCTATTCTCACCTCCAGGGAACCTGGCTGCCACTTTTGTTCCTGCTGTCACCTGAGAAGACACCTGCAGCTGGGTTTCAACTCTGTACCAAAACCACCTGGTTTGGGTACATACTTGCAGAAGAGTGATGGGAAGGTTGCATTACCGCAAAGTATTTTTACCTAAATGCTATCTAAGAAAGCAAAAAAAGTGTATTTCTATGAGCCTCCAGCGGAAAAAAATAGCATTTGTTAAAAATCACATAGTAGCAACAACCCTTTTGCTTTGTACTTCATTTTCCAAACATACACCTCTCTTTAGAGATTTGCAGAGTACAGGGGGGAAGAAATGCAGTCCAGCAGCTCTCATCATTATATAAGAAATTATTTATTCATAGTTAAAGTAAGTGCTACATTTTGTGGTGTGGTGAAAGCTAAGCATAGCTAATTTCAGATTTTTATAGCTTTTCAACACTAGCATGACAAAATGCCATATGGCGTTCTTGTAACTGGGCAAAGTCTCCAAAATCAGCACGATTCCCTTTCTAACCCACTTGGTGAGTTGCACATGTGCGAGGTCACGTCCCTGCTTGGGATGGCCCCGTGGAGCAGCACATCGCCCTGCCTGGGACAGTCCCGGAGCCGAGCTCCGAGCCCGCTGCCGCCCCGAGCGGAGATCCAGCCGAGGAACCGCAGGCAGCCTTTGCAGGCACCGTGTTCGAAGAGCAGATGTCAGAGAATGGATTTTGACCCAATTTATGAAACGATCTCCTCTGCCTCTTGCTGCCCTCTGCTGTCACACGCCGAGGTGGCTCGGGGAGGGCTGCGGAGCCACAGCAAGGCTGATCACTGCGAGCACCAAGATCTGCCGGGGGGAAAACCCACAGCTGGAGTGCAGCCACTCAGGCAGGGCAAACCAACAGTAGGGTTTGTAACCCAGATCGCTGTGAAACAACTCTGAAGTTTCTCCTGTGTGGGAATCTATTCATGCTTTATTGGTGTGGGACAACAGGGTGATGTTGGTCCTGAGCAAGGATCTGGAATGGGAGAACGCACAGCAGCCAAGGGACCTGTAGGGTCTTGGCTTTTCTTATAAAAACCTACATCACAATTGCAATGGTTTCAAATGTTTTTAGTATAGCATATAAGTGAATCCAAGAAGCTCAGTTCACAACAATTTTATCTTTAGCAATAGTAGTGTGCTGTGTCTCTTGGGTCAGCCACCTCTTTCTAAAAATGCACTCTTTCTGCAGTAACAAATCACTAGCCAGAGCAGAGTGGAGACTTCAGTGATATTTCTCAAACACTTTTCCAAATGTGTGAATGTACTGAGGTACTATCTCTTTGAACATCTATGGACTCAACATGAGCTCTCTTCCTCCTCTGGCCAGCCCATGGTGTTGCTTAGAGTCAGGTCACCAAGGTGCATCCAGTGGACACTGAGATGCAGAAGAGACCACCTCAGGGCAACCACAACCCCAGTACACTCTTGATTCATTCCCCCACGTTTGCTTCAGGTGCCATTTGTTCTTCACACTTCTTTAACAAGGACTTGCATGAAGATCTGGGTGACTCCACAACAAGATTTGTGTTTCTCTAAATGTTCATTTTGATACCTGCTCTGTTACATTGGTTACAAAGCACTGTTGAGCCAGCCTGTCCTGCAGCAGATACAGGTAGCACTGAAAATCTTGGTGCAATTGCAGCTCTAAATGCAACATTATTTTCATTTGTAACTTGATTGTGTCAAGTTTTTTCCAGATAAAAAAAATGTTAGTGGTGGATTGCAACTAAAGCTACAGCATGCTCAGGTGGACAGTCTCCGTGGCAGACTTCCCACTGCTGTTCCTCTTTTATATATTCTACTTCATTGATACTTCTAACTGTGAAAATGGCATTGGCAAATAAGTATCTTACAGCAGTGCCTGCAGATCACCACACACTGCAACACTCTCAAACACAGATGATGAATCTCTAACTCTTATGCAATAATCTAGAAAACTGTACTCTTTTTTTTTTTTTTTTTTTTTTTTTCTCTTTTAACTTGGACTAGGCCATGATATAATTGTGTAAATTCGTTTAGGGCAAGGAAATACTTATTTTACAACACTGAAGAGTGTTGACAGCTTGTTCTTTGACAGTTTGTTCTCAGACATTCCTCAGAAAAGGTGGGAGTTTTATAAGGAGGAAAGAATACCTGCAAGAAGGCCACTCCTGTGCTGGAGTGTTATCTGAATGCCAATAAACCACTCTTTCAGCCCAGACCTTGGTTTTAAAGGCACTACAAAAAATTAGGTGCAGCCCTCAAGGCACTGGAGCACTCCTGTCAAAATTCCACTCACATTTTCTTCCTGCAGATGTCAATTACAGCCATGACAATGGGAGAGAGATTGGGTGGTGAGGGGTATGATTTGTCACCTGGACTGTAAGCTTAGAGAAGAAAACTTAAAAATCAAAGGTGCTTGTACCATCATGAAATGCCGGATGAAGGAAGACGGGGGAAACAAGGAGAGGAAGGTGGGTTTAAACTGAAATTCAAGAAGACTGATGAAGAAGCTTCATGGAAGAGAAAGAAGCATGTGCTCTGAGGGCATACTTGCCTTCAGATCCTGGAAAGCTATCTCAGTTTCTCCAATATCTCTATTTGTCTGATGAAAGTGGCTATTATTTACATATCTGGCAAGAGCAGTGTTCCAGCCCACATATCATTTTTCGCCTGAAATGTAAAAAGGGATTTTCTGAAAGAAAAACAAAACAAAAACAAAAACACTTTGAAATGTTCAAAAAGCACCTCAGAAAACTGAGAAAAACATCCAGTTTTCACCCCAGACATTGACTAGCATGCAATGAAGGGGGCATATGACATACACTGAGGCCACCTTAATCAAAGGAAATATTGAGCCATGGCTTATCAGTTCATTTGCCAGCAGTGAATGAGGCAAGGTTGTCAGGGGAAAAGAAAAATTACACCTTATATCCTAATATTTATAATACCTAAGAGAATTGAATTGCTATTACATATTTAATCTGGCATTTCCTCACTTTTGACAGCAGAATTTTGCAGCCTGAGTTATAATCCTTTCCTGTATCTTATTTAGTAAGAAATAAATATACAGGAGAAGATTTTAATTGGAGCTCTTGCTGAAAGGAAGGGAAGTGGATGTGATTTCCTCTAAAGCTTTGATATTCTGAAGTCAAATGAGCAAAATAAAACCAGTAAATGTAAATGTAGATACAGACAGGCCCTCCTTTGGAGCTTAGGCACTTTTAAAGCCTAATAATGGTTAGCATTAAGTAGCCCTGGCCTTTAAACAATGCTACAATACAAATACATCAGGAATTTTTGAATTAAAAATACTACCTTGACATGTTACTTTCCATTAGAGTTTGTTTTATGTGCAGTCTTATTCTTCAGTCTGGGTTTCCTATTGCTTCTGGAGTGTGCTGTTGTGTTTGTCTATCCCAGGCAAGAGGGACTCTGTATGAAAATAAGCAACAAAAGAATATTGCAAACCGTGCACTGGGCCTAGGCAGAGCCACTGACATTTGCACATGAATCACTGAGATCACTATCCAGCCAGCTGTTCTCATCAATGAGGGTAAGTTGCTGTGCAGAATTTACTGTCAGCCAGGTCTTCTTGGCATGTGCATCTCTATGAAACAAGAATGAGGTCAGCCAAGGTATCTATTTACAGCATTACTAGAAAGGTAATAAAACAGAATAAAGATGACATAGGGAGTAATTTATTTTAACAAGTAAATTTTTTTAACACACATGGAAGGGCATTTCAGCTTGAATTTCTAATATCATGTTATTCTGGACTGTTTTATGACCACCATATTCATTCTGTTGCTTAAAGGGTTTTGGCTCAGAAAGCAATTTGGTTTTAGTATTGCTATTTATATATATAAACCTGCAATGCATAATTCATGCTAAAAGCAAAGAGACTGTGCTCTCACACAGACTAATGTATTTTGTACCATGTTGCCAAATTAAAAGGTAAGAAAACATTTTGGGGTGGAAAGAAATGAGGAGGGACATGCGTTCCTCTTTTTCTCATGTTATGAAACAGATAAAATTCACACCATTTAAGAAGTAAAAGAAATCATCAGGGCAAAACATGAAACTGTCTTGCAACATGCTGAGACTTGTCTGGAAGAGTTACTAAATTACAAATACTGAAGGCTTTAGTGATTCCATTGTTTTCTTGTTTTTATTGAAATGACACAAAATGGAAAAGCTGATGCATGAATACATAATCATGTTATGTCACTGTACTGATGAAAATCTAGTAGGAAAATGGGGGATTTTTTTCTATAAGGAACATAGAAAGGCTTTGTTGGTTTTTTGTTGGGTTTTTTTTCCCCAAGCTTCCCAGGCTTAAGTGAATCAGTTTATTTTCAGACTGTGGACAAATGAATAAACTTTTCTTTGCCCAGTACTCAGCTAAGAAAATTTGTGCATGGAACTTAGGCTCTTTTCTTCAAGCTTTGGTAAACTGGCAATAAAGCTTGAAATGCCTGTTGCAAAAAGTGATGATCACTGGTAGCATCAGTGTTGCCACATGCAGTGTCTGAGCATGATCTTGGACAGCAAGGAGGGGGTCAAACTCTTGGCCAGCAATCTACAGCTTGGGTGGTGAATGCAAGTCAAGGCTGTAAAAAACTTTTTTTCATGGTGCTGTATCATGCTTCAGACGTGCCTCCCCAGGATGCTTCCAGCAACCAGCACATGCCTGGGAATCACAACTGGGTTGGTGCAGCTCCAAATGTGCCAAGCCCACGCCTGTGGGAACTTTGGGCTTGGTGAAAACGCAGAGGACATGAGGCAGGCACAGTGCTGCCTGGCTACTTCACTTTAAATGCTACTGCATACTGAAAAAACACTTCTTAAGGCAGTATGTCTTTCAACATAGGATGCAAAAGTTCTGTTTATGGGCAGATTTCCATTATCACTCTCCTTTTTATTGAAATGCCCCACCACCCCAAATTCTCCTTTGGGGTATGATCCTTCATATGTTTGGTCCCAGTTCAGGGATGAACTGTGCATGGTGTGTGGAAATTGCTGGAAAACTCCCTTCAGCTATTTTTGAGGTATAGCAGTGTAAAACAGTGCCCTCCACTCCTCCCATGCTCATATACACTTTTTTCAATTTAATTCCATTTCTCTCCCCTCAGTTGCTGAGTGTCTGTGACAAAAAAAAGAAAAAACAAAACACCAGAAAAATAGTTTCTCACCAACTCCCCCAAGGGCTTCTCATAGCAAAGCCAAGTTAAGATAATAGGAAATGCAATGGAACAAATCTTACATCTTTAATAAAATCTGAAGATTACACACAATGGAAAAAAAAAGTGAACATAACACAGTTCTTTAAGTTTTTTTCGTTAAACTTGTGTGAATGTTTTTCTGTTTAAGAAACAGCATTTTTAGTTGTACTCTGCCAGCTTATTTTGATTTTGCTATGGTTGATAAAAAGGAAGAATTTCAGAAATGTTTTTTTCCTTAACTAGCATTTAACTGAGACAGAAAGCAAATCTTTGTTCCACATCTTTTTCTTTGTTTCTCTGTTTACCAGTAAAGCTTATCTTTAATCTTCAACAGCTTTGGAATGATGGGGAGAAGTTACTTTGATGGCATCTTAAAATAAAGCACACCTGTGAAAGCAGATCACTGGTCCAAAATAAGCTTGTTGATCTCACATGCATTAGTGTAAAATTGTAATTCCTCTAGACTCACACCAGTGTTTCAGAGATCAGCACCTGGCCTAAAAGACTTAAGCATTATATTTTTGGAGCTTGATGTTGATGCTGGCTACAGTTTGGTTTAACTTAATGAAAAAATATACTGTTTCAACAGCTGGAGAATCAACTCCAGACAAAGCACACACAAGGTTGTGATTGCACCACATTATATAGTGGAAACCAGTTGCAATGCTGTTCTGGAGGTGAAAATCCACTTCAGACACAGCCTTCCACTTTATCTCAAAATTGCACAAAAATGCCAACATCCTTCAATGTCACCCAGATGAGCAGTTTAAGAGGAAAGCTAATCCTAAGACCACAGCAGAGGAATCCAAGATGGAGAAAGCTAGACAAGGCTCAAGGATGGCTGGAAAACACTTGCCCTGTGGATGTTATTTGGAAACATGGTCCCCCAAGTATTGACTGCCTAATTCCATCACAGGGATCAGCTAGGATGAAGCAGTTTTATCAATGGAAAAATTAATTGCTGTCTAATAAGGAAGAACAGGGTCAATAGCCATTTGTCTTCATTTCCTTTCTGTAGCATTCATGCTCATTAGTTAGCTTCTAAATCTTCCTCTCATTTCAAATTTGTTTACAGCAGCAGAGATCCAGTAAAACACCAGAGCAGGCATACTAAAAACAGGCTTGCCAAAAGCTAATAACAGACATATTTTCAGTCACGTATTTGTATTCTGAAGGCCTCAGTTCTTGATTTTTTTTTTTTTTTTTTTTTTTTTTTTTTTTTTTTTGTCTAAAAAACCAGTGGAAATGTTAAAAGTGTATCAGGTCTCACTATATGGTGAAAGACCTGCATTCTGTAATGTCATTTATCAAAGCTGAAACCTCACAGAGGGTACAGCTTCTTCTCCTGTATCCATTTGTTTTCGGTGTTTCATTGCATAAAATAATAGTGGAAGAAAGTCTTACTTTGCACTAGATATGGCAGAACATATTATGGTTCTGTGCCTGGATACCCCTCCTATTTTCCACAAAGAGATTTCTGAAGGGTAATTTTGTGGCATTTTCTAAATGGCCATGGACAGCTGGAAAATACAGCCAAAACCTTAAACCACCTCCATTGATCTTCGGGCACAGATACTGTTGCTATCTATCCATCAAATCCACACATGCCCATAAATTGTTCATATCTAATTCAGAACCAAATAAGTTTTTTTTCTGGACACTGTTCAGATGCAGTCGGAAACTGATGGTAGAAAAAACTACAGGAAGTAATGTTGTGGTTTAAACCCTGCCATGAGGGCTGTTCTGTGCCTTCAGATTGACAGGGAAGAGCTTGCTTGAGATACCCTGAGCTGCCTGTTCCTGCCAGCAATGTGTGTGCCTGCCTGTGGGACATCTCATGCTGCAGCTCGAGGAGCAATACAGAGTAGCACACAAACTCATAGAAGCCAGTGGGGTTACTCAGAGGCAGTCATGGGGATACTGAGAGTGTGGGAGATGAGGAGGCAAAGCCAGAACAGAAGTGAAGAATGGTGTTGCCAAGGAAGCAGTGCAAGAGGCAGTAACTGGAGCTGGAAGGAGACAAAATAGGAAGTAAGGAAATAAGAGGAAGGACAAGACAAGGCAGCAGCAGGAAAATCAGTCTGCAAAAGCTGTCAGCAGCTACCTTATTTGTTTGAATTTGTTTGATTTTCTGGCCCAAGTCTCTTCCAGTCATTCCTACACCTGGCCCTACCCATGGCTGCTAATGTGCAATGGTTGAAAATATCTTAATTCTTGATCTCTAAGACACCAGTAATAGGGAATCAGCGTATGAATGCTGCTATTAAAAACATGCACCATTTTCCCAGCAAAATCCTCTCTAGGATTGGATTCTAGACCTGAAATCTCATTCTGCTGTTGTATAACTTGTCATCTATTCGGAGAAAAAAATAATTTCCTTACATAAGTATTTTGAGACCAAGATAGAAATCTGTTAACTTTTTCTTCAATCCCTTAGTGTAAGGAAAATTTTACAGACTGAATCATTCTTGCATTTTTCTTCCAAGAAACTTCCAGTTTGACAATGTTCATTTTGAAAAGTGTAGACTCCAGAAGAATTCAATTTTTCTAAACCAGAAAAATCATAAAACCAGTTGTGCCGTAAAATACCCTGAGTTTGGCCCAATACCTGGCAGAGCCCTAAGCCCTGAGCTTGCAGAAGATACTGGAGAATTCTCACTCCATTTGTACATGAAGAACCAGCTCTTGGTGGGATTAAAGCCCTTATTTAAAAGAGATGTCTTGAAATCTACTTCACATCTATGTTTTGTTTTGCTCTTTCCAATCGAAGAAAAGATTCTTATATAAGCAAATGAATGCCAGGAGTGCTTTGGTCTCAAATAAGAAACTAAGCCTGCTGAAACATTGAAACTTAAATGGAAAGAAAGAATCTGCTAAATCTTCTGGGATGAAAGTATTGGATGCTAGGCTAGTCCAAAGAAAAATCTAATTTTTAACAGTCTGGTTTTTCTATTTTGAGGAGGTGAAGAGGTCTTGATTTTGGTTATTGCTGTATGCTCTTCAAACAGAGAATACAGACTTCCTTTTCAGGTTAGTAATTTGTCCTGGTGCTGCAATAGAATGAGTTTTATCTATCTTGTCTTTGAAAAGATTTATTTTCCTTTTTTTACTTTAGAAAATATTTAAAACTTTAGAATGTTTCAACAAAACACTTTAGTGAGCTTTATACAAGACTTCTCTTCATTCTGTACTTGACCTCACTCATGACCAGTGCTAGAATGAGCTGATCATTTCCTATCTATATTGTAAAAATCAATGAAACAGTGCCACGTGCAGGTTACTTTCTGCTTAGCCCAGCAAGAAACTTTTCAAACATTACCTATACACAACAATCACATTACTTATAGACATCCTAAGACTCTCAAGTCTTCTTTGCCCTCAGATTTCTTGTTGCCACTTCATCGCTGCCTACCTGAGAAATCAATAATTTCTGAGGGCCACACCTGGGTAAACTGAGGGCCATACCAGGGTAGGAAGCTTTCTCTTCACATCCTCAACCTGGGCCCCAGGGGGACAACAGACTTCATTAAGTAGGTCAGATCTGCATACTGAGCCTTCTGTTTCCCTTAAGGGAGTCTCCTCTGACAATGACCTGTCTTTTCCTATATGGAAGTGGTTTTGATGAAGGGCATACACCTCCTTAACCTCAGCGACACCTCCATGCGCTATGAACCATCATCCTTGCCATTGCTCAGTCCCAGTTGCAGAGCCTCACAACTACTGTGCAAGGGCACCAGGGGACATGGGGGCTGCTGTACTGGGCAGGAGCTTAGGAGAAGCTTCACAGGGAGGAGGGCAGAGCAGCCCTGGAAAAGGCTGCCCAGGGAAGCAAAGGATTCCCTATACCTGACAGTCTTTAAAGCTCGGCAGACAAACCAGTGGCCAACCTGTTTTCACTTCAGCAACATACCTGCTGTGAGTATGATACTGAACCAGAGAACTCCAGAAGTTCTAACCAGCAATTCTATGATTCCATAATTCACTGGATAAACTTCAGGAGTCACCTAGGAAAAGCGTACTGATGAGAAACAATATATTACACCAAGATATTATTTTCTCAGACAGCTCATAGTTAGGCAAATAAAGACAAGTGACATTTAAGTTTGCAATGAATGAAAAATAAGTATGGTAATGCTTAAAAGCATGAAGTGCATTTCTTCAAACTTCTAAGTCAAAACAGCTTTGAGAAAAAGCATCAAGTTTATAACTAGATGAAGCACAGAGACTGTAACCAGAAGAAGATGAAAGAACCTTTTTTCTCTCTAGTACAGCCCTAACTGCTGTGCTTTCAATGTTTCTCAATGCTGCTGAGAAAGTCTGATTTCTCATCAACAGTTTCATAAACCCTTGGGGTAAAACTTCTCAAAATCAGGGTGCATGTAACCTATAGAATGGTCAGTTGTAAGAAGCAGTTAAGTTCATAATGGGAGCATATAGCTGGAAGTACCATAGATTTCCTTCCAACCACCAGGACTCGTCCTTGTCCAAAAAAAGAGCACCTGCAAGACACATGGGTGGAAGAGTTTTGCTGGACATTGTTTTGTGATCAGTTGGGTGTCTCTGAGAGACAAAAAGATCAAAGGAAGAGACAGATGGTGGCAAGAAAAAAGCGGACAACACAGACATAACAAGGGCCAGGAATATGCCTCTGAGAAAAGCTAAGACAAAAAGGAAAAAAGAGATTTTAGAGTGTTTAATGGAAAATAGACTTGAGCTGTAAACACAGGCCATGCCTTTTCTGCAATTCTTGCTGTGTGAAGAAAAAGAGGGCTTTGTACTTTCTTTGCAATTAAATGGGACTGCATCAGAGAAATGTCATTTCAGAAAACATAAATTTCTCCTGGCTGGAACCTCCTATGACCCAGGGGTTTTGTTTAAATTTTTTACCCAGCTCACGTAAGTCTAGACATAGTCACCTTGGAAAGCAATATTATTACTTTATTTACCTCTAAAACAGCACACCCAGCTCAGCAGTCAGTCAATGATGTTTCTAACATGCCCAATGCTGTTACACTAAAAGAGCTGCAGTTCAGGAGGGTTTCAGACAAGCTCATGAAGTGGTCATGTAATGGGACAGGAGTCAATAGTGCAGGGCGGAGTGCTGGTGGGTTTTTCAGGGGCTTCTTTCTCATCTTATACTTGCCTTGTTTTTTGTCAAAATGGGTACTGAGAAAATGCTGGCACTGTTAGACCTGGAAAAGGACTGAGATCACTTGCCCTGATACTGACAGTCCGATTTTTCAAAATGCAAGTGAGAAATGTCTTCCCATTCAGGAAATTGACTAAACAGGGGACACTGTCTATTTCCTCATTTATATTCCTTCTAATCTACTAAATGTTCATGGAATACATTTAGTGAGATGAGAATTTGGAGTAATATGTAGATGGCAACACATACTATCATAGAATAACTGAATAGTTAGGATTGGAGAAGACCTTTAAGATCATTAATTCCAACCATCAACCCAGCACCACAATGTTTTAATATGTTTGATGTGTTTACCATTAAACCATGTCCTCAAGTGCCGTATCTACACATCATTTAAATATCTCCAGGGGTGATGACTCCAGCATTTCCCTGGACAGCCTCTTCCAATGCTTGACAACCCTTTTGGTGGAGGAATTTTTCCTGATATCCAAAAAAATCTGGCGCAAGGTTTCCTCTCATCCTGTCACTTGTTAACCAGGAGAAGAGACCAAGTCCCACCTGGCTGGAACCTCCTTTCAGGCAGTTGTAGAAGTGGTAAGGTCTTCCCTAAGTCTTCTTTTCTCCAGGCTAAACAACCCCTCACACCTTCACTGCCCTTCTGTGGACTCGCTGCAGCACCTCAATGTCTTCATTGTACTGAGGGGTCCAGAACTGGACACAGCACTCCAGACGTGGCCTCAGCAGTGCTGAGTACAGGGGACAATCACTGCCCTGGTCCTGCTGGCCACACTGTTGCTGACACAGGCCAGGATGCCATTGGCCTTCTTGGCCACCTGAGCACATCTGGCTCATGTTCNGATTGGAGAAGACCTTTAAGATCATTAATTCCAACCATCAACCCAGCACCACAATGTTTTAATATGTTTGATGTGTTTACCATTAAACCATGTCCTCAAGTGCCGTATCTACACATCATTTAAATATCTCCAGGGGTGATGACTCCAGCATTTCCCTGGACAGCCTCTTCCAATGCTTGACAACCCTTTTGGTGGAGGAATTTTTCCTGATATCCAAAAAAATCTGGCGCAAGGTTTCCTCTCATCCTGTCACTTGTTAACCAGGAGAAGAGACCAAGTCCCACCTGGCTGGAACCTCCTTTCAGGCAGTTGTAGAAGTGGTAAGGTCTTCCCTAAGTCTTCTTTTCTCCAGGCTAAACAACCCCTCACACCTTCACTGCCCTTCTGTGGACTCGCTGCAGCACCTCAATGTCTTCATTGTACTGAGGGGTCCAGAACTGGACACAGCACTCCAGACGTGGCCTCAGCAGTGCTGAGTACAGGGGACAATCACTGCCCTGGTCCTGCTGGCCACACTGTTGCTGACACAGGCCAGGATGCCATTGGCCTTCTTGGCCACCTGAGCACATCTGGCTCATGTTCAGCCGCTGCCACCAGTACCCCCAGGTCCTTTTCTGCTGGGCAGCTTTCCAGACTGTCCCTGAGATTATAGTGCAGCAGGAGGTAAGACCAATGTGCAGGACTCAGCAAATTCTATGTACAGACATGTGTTTGATGTACCTACACTGTGCAGAAAAGATGGCATGCTAGTGAGATGAGCAGGTTGTTTTCTTCTTGCAGCTCAACATAACTCACGTTTGTCTTGCTTCCTGCACAATGTTCAAAACCTGCTCTGAACACAGTATCCCTCATTACCATAACAGAGCTTCCCAGTGAACTTCCTGCACAGTATCACTTCAAAGTGAGAGGGCTTGGCCATATCCCTTCCTATTGAAAACTGGTGAGTCCCAGGAAGAGTAAGGCAAAACATTACCATGTTGGACACGATTTTAAATTCCCAAAGCCAGTTTTTTTTGTGTATTACTTTATGTTTGGAGCATGACTTCCCTGACTTCATCTGCAGCTGAGAAAGTTTAGCACGCCTACAACTCCTGCACTAAGAATAAAAGCAATGTAAAGTTATTGATAGCTTCTGAAAAGATTGGCTCGAGTGACTCAGCTATCACCACATGGGAGCTGTTTGACAGAAAAAGGGAGAGTATCCAATTCTCCAGGGTAGAACATCACTCCCTTGCCATATGTTCTCTTGCTAAATTCTGTCTCATTCTCTATACTCTTTCCCATTTCTAGGACCAGTAAAGTGGGAACAGGTCTTATGGTGTCTTTAACTATGTTCAATTCCTGGAACTCTCTGTCCTGATTATAGAATCAATTTTGTCATGAAAGACAACTTGCATAAACACAAGAAGTACCAAAGTTTTCATCCTTGATAATACTTTAATCAATTGGTATGTATTTTGTTTGTTTCTCAAAAATTGGAACAAATCCCTATATTTGACATTGTCCTGCCACTCACAAGGGCTACCAGGAGGTAGATGGAGCTTTTAAAAGGCACTGCAGTTTGGCTAATGGCATGGCAGAAAATGGTGATAGGTGTCAGATACCACTACCAGGGAGCTGGAACACACATGTTGATGCCTGGCTCACTTCTCCACCAGCCTCTTCTTATTCTCTCAGCCCTGTTAAGTCCTTATCTGTCCCTTTGGCCAGTCCCATTTCTTCTCATATGCATATAGTACCCTTTTCAGACCAACAGACCTTCATTCAGTTATACATAGTTTCTCCCGTCAGGCTCTTGTTCTAGACTTTGATTTGAAATGCATCACTTTTTCTTTAGAAAATCATTAATCAACAAAAGACTCTTTTTTTCCATTGTTTCATTCTTAGCAACATCTGAAAATTTTACAGAAATTTTCCAGGAGAAATCTGACTAAAGCAAGTGTTCACCATTGAAATGGTAAATGTTTCACAAAATTTAAAGTGACTGAAAACCAGGAAATGTTTCAGGTCAGAAGAACAGGTCTGTCTCTAAAATGAATAAAAGTTGGTTTTATAAAACCTGTCATTATATCTCTCCCTGCATGGATGACAGTCACGCTAATATGACGCATTAAAAAACAAACAGAAAACAACAAAACAACACAAGACAAAGCATTAAATACTGTATTAAAATTTTTATCCAAGACTATTCCTAATTTGATCTTAACACTGGAATATCAGTTGCCTATAAATATGATTTGCTCCTTTACCTCCTGCAACATGGCCTCAATGCCTGTGCTGGACTTGCAAAACTGAAAGGCACCTCTGCAGAGCATCCCCCTGCAATGCAGACAGTACTTCCAGATACCTTCTGAAAAACACCCAATAGTTTAACTTCCGTAAGCTGCAAAGAAAGAGAGAAAGGATTAGGATTCACTTATTTCAACCACCTCATCAAGGATGGCTAATTGATCCACAGCATTTACAGGGTGTTTGCCCCTGCTCCCACATAAAAGGGGTCAAGGATTGAGAGCAATCAGTTTCTATATGTTACAGCCCGTGCAGGTCAATGCACTTTTGGGAACAGAAATATTTGGGAGAACTTGTCCTGCAAGTGGGATGCAGAGTATGTGATGAATGCCACTTGAAACACCAGCCTACCAGTCCCTACATGCTAAGTGCTATGGTCAGCCTTTATCTGGAAATTTTACATAAAATGTTGTTGGTTTTGGCAAAGTGGAAGGCACTCTTGCCGTTTGCCCCCAGGTAGGCTATCACTTGTCACCTGCGACAGACTTGATGTCTGACTTTGCATGGCCATGCTTCTTGCTGTAGACACCATTCCTCTCCCCTCACCCCTAGCCTGCTGCTTTTATTTTGCTTTTAATTCTCTTTTTTTAGGCTGAGGAGAAGCTGGGTAAGAGATGTTTGTTTTGGAAAAAGAAGAAAGAAAACTACTCTGTAATTATTGAAAAATGCAATGCAGGTTTCAACCAAGAGTCATTTAAAGATAGCTAAAGAACTCCATAGAAGTCTTTTCTCTCTCTCTCTGGTTTTTTGGTGGGGCTTTTTGGGGGGGTTTGGGTGGGGCTTTTTCTGGTTTGGTTTGGTTTGGTGGGGGTTTTTGTTGGTTTTTTTTTTCAGAAAACAAAGTTGATGGAAACAGCTGGAGATTATAACTTGGAAAATCGAGAAACTAAGATGAATAAAACTTCCTGTTTTCCCCCCCAGCCTGCAGGGGACAAGGTTGGGGGAGCAACCTCTTCAACCCCTTTTCAAAACAGAGGTTGGGTTCCCAAACAGTTCAGGTTTGGACTACTTTTCTTTAAACAAAAATATCAATTATTCTTTTGTATAGTGTTCAAGGGTCTTCAGCTCAGCTGCAGCTTGTCACACATAAGTAAACATGGCAGATCCATTGCTTAATTCTGATTAGCATAAATATTGGTTTTAATAAACCTTAATCTTTAACAGTGATATATACCATTGCTTTCAACTCCATGCCTCACTAGAGTTTTCCTACCTTAGAATCTTGAAATTATCTTTTGTTATCCTATTCACCAACACTACAATTCATTGAATGTGAAAAAGCAGTCATGAAATTTGGCTTGTAAATGCTCTAACTGCAGGTGATAGGACTTCCTTCTCCACCATTTCCCCAATTCTTTTTGGTTTTCCCTTCAGGTGCACAAGTTGGGACACTTTGAGGCTCATAAACACAACAAAGTACTGACGCGTCTCAGATCAAGCACTCAAAATTTAGGTTTTATTCTTTTCAGTTTTATATGGGTTTAACACAGGTGCACCAAGCTAAGAGCTGCTGTGGGAAAAAGTTGCCTTGGCTGTTCTCTCAGCACATTCCACTGCTATAAAAACAGCGAAGACATCGCTCAACCTCTTCTAAAACAGCCACACAGAAACCTATAAAAAATGAGCAGAACCTGAAGATGTCATTCCTCTTCCTAGCAATGCTATTGAGACCTCTGAGTTCCTGGTCAAGTGACCTAACTCCTCCACAGGCCTACTTCCCACAGCTGAGAAGGGAAAATACTGATTTTGGGCTTGACACTTTGAGATTTCTGCCCTGAAGTTTTTGTTCAGTCATGAACATAGAGCAAGGGCCTACAGTCAGCAGGAAAACAATGACAACCACTTCTGTAAGTTCAAAGATTTCAAATAGTTAGCTCCTATGCAGGAGTCTTACAATTTTACAAGGTAGACCCCCTACATTATTAGTGTTTATGCAGTTTAATCAGTGAATTTAGTAACTCTATTTTTGATGGTTTAGTTTTATTAATTCCCATTGACAGCATGAATGTTCCAAATGGTTCAGGTCTTCTAACATGCTCTGTGATGAGATCTATAACTGTTGGGGTTCTTTTCTTATAATATCTATACATCTCTACCTCTGTTTCTGTAATCCTGTTACTGAACACTCACCTCATCAATTAGTGTGTTATGCATCACCCCAGCACTACTTTTCAAATGTAAGGCCAGACATGTGTTCAGAATAAGAAGCTTCTATGAAGGATGGATTTTAAAACAGAATTAAAATATACTCACCATCATGAAGAAACCATGCCCAGGTGCAATTCTGGGTTTTGTAGGTGTGTGCAATCTCACATTGTTACGTTCTCGCTACCTCTCTCAGGAAACACCTGGAGCTTAAAAAGTATGCTGTTTATACTTTTTAGTGTACAAGGCCTAGGTTGAAATTACACTGAAGGTTTTAAACAAAGCCCTTAAATCCCACATGTATGTATAATATCCTTAAACTTCAGAACATGCCAAATAAATCTAGAAATTCCTGACAATACAGTGACTGGGGCAGCAACCACAAAAACCCAGCACCTCTGAACATTGAGCATGTCTGATACAGCAAAGGCATTTACACCTATATGTGTAATCTGAGGTAGAAAAGAAAAGAGGTAGAATCAGTAGAAACTGAGGAACCATTCCTTACATTTTGACATTATCCACTAAATAAGTGTTGATTTTTTTGTTGTTGTTGTCATGGATGTCTTCTGCTTTAACTCTGAAGATTCTAAATCCTCATGCAAACCTATATCTGCAACTCTGTTTGCTATTTGGGCCCTTGGGTCTTAAAAAGTTTACCTGAGGCCCAAAGTCAGGTAAATTTTATCCTTATTTTATTCAGCCTTCTATTCTGACTCATTGTTTTTACCTTCCTTCTGTAGAATCAAATGAGTATGAGATATCACTGATTCCAAGTGATATGGAACCAAACCAAATTATTTTGGGGCCCCTGGCATTAATCAAAGTTGTGCTTGTGGCTGGAGACAGCAGCAGAGCTGGACACGTTCCATTTGGGCCAGGCAGTCTTGTTGGCATCAATGGTCATTCCACTTCCCTGCAACAACATGGGTCTCACAGTCTTTCTCCAGCCGAGGACTTGGCTCTGAGTCACTCTTCTCTCTTAACAAAACAGTTTCAGGGCTCTAAAGAACCCCCGCCCTTCCTGCTCTGGTCTGCCTCATTGCACCCCTGTTCTTTGTCCATTTGCAAACAAGCAGCAGACACAGGTTATAATTGCCCTATAGTATTTCTGTACCTTCAGGGTTATTTATTTGACACAGACCTGAGACAAAGCAGATTAACCAGATCATGGGGCACAGCAGGGATTTAGGTCCATCTCTCTACTCCAAAACACTACACAGAGCAAAATGTGCATTTTTATGTTTCGGAAGTGCTGGAGCTACGGAGCTCTTCCTAGACATATCAGGTCTGCCAGTGTGCTTCTAGCCTTACTCACCTAGTTGTTCCTTCTGCTCTCAGGACCTTCAGGATACTTGAAGCTCTGCACTGGAAGGGAGGCTGCTTGAATTGTTCTCTCTTTAATTTTTACAAGAAATTTAGGGTTGGGGCCAATAATATCATTGGAACCAGCTGAAGATTTCATGTAAAAATGAAATTAGACTATTATTAGAGTACCACACACTTGCCCAGTGGTGCTTTTCCATTTTCCTTGAAACAAAAGAAGAAAACACTGCACTCACACCAGACAGAAAGCTAAACAAGTCTAGCAGTGCAGCAAAATGTTGTTTCCAACAAATTGCATGGGGTATTTTATATCCCTGTGTATTCCTTATGTCCCTGACTGCCTAATCAGCTACACTTACACCTTTTGCAGTGTTCCCTAAAGAGGCCATGGTGCTGTCCTCTGTCTTGTCAATAGGAAATTTTTCCTGAGAGAGCACCACTATGGGAGACTGAGGGGCTCTCCTCTCATCACAGCCAGAGCTAGAGAGGTAACAGCCCAGGGCTACATTGAAAGGCTGGTGAGTGCCACATCTGCTGGCTGGGCTGTGCTCTCTTCAAATAGCCTGGATTTTGTTCTAATTTAAGTCCACTGGTCTGACTTTGTGGAAGAAAGTTAAAGGGTTTATCAAATAGTGTCATTCTAGGAATACCCCAAATATCTAAAGAAATAAATTGGGAAGGAGGATTCTGATTTGTCAAGAATTTGCTTTTCAGGGTAAATAAAATTTGCAGAATTCTCATTGTGTCACTGTATGCTTATTTCTCCAAAGTCATCACTTGGGGCATCTGTTTTAGGAAGGGTTTGCTTTCAGATGACATGTGACAGGGTCAGTTTTTGAGGAAGAGCTATAAAAAAATCAAAGGTTTTCAACTATTTCCTCAAATAAAAAAATACACCAGATATGACCTTATTTTCCTCAGGAAGGCTATAGGTTTATAAGCCTAAAGAGAACATGGGGAAGTGATTGAAAATAACTCCAAAGATTTCCATCTGTGTCTCATAACTGGATCAAAAATGCAATGGAAATGGAAAGATACTTATCAAATTCAATACACTTCAAATACCTGTATATTTTTTCTAGATAGGAATGCAAATTTGTATAATCAAAGTTCTTCCATAATTTCAGGACAGAATTTCTGCAGAACTATAGAGACAACTTGAGGACAGAAAAGTATATAGCAAAAAAAAGCCTAACAAAATGACTGAGGCTGTTTCACCTCAACGAAGACTGTTTAGTCAGTGATTAAGGGACACTACAAATAATGTGCCAAGGAGAATTGAGGAAGGGAAGGTACATGAGTATACTTAAGTGTGATTTGGGCACAAAAAATTAGACAGATCTGAATCCCAAATCAAAATGAACAAGAAAGAGTTAAAAATAATTTGCCAAATTATTCTTCAAAGAAAATCCAAATAATAAGTTAACATTGATAGAATAAAATGTCTAATAATGACAGAGACTTTATGATGACAGGCATACTGATAAATAGTATGAGGAGGAAGAACAGAGGGATATTTTTAAAATCTACCATCAGTCAAAGTAGGGAGGATTTATTTCCCTCATAAAGACGTGACAAACATACAAATATGCCTGTAGATTTATGTTCACTAATCTCCTAATCAAGAAAAGACTGAGAGCACAACATTCAAGAATATCAAAGTACAGTTTCAGCTGCACACATAGGTGCTGAAAATACAGGCATCATCCCACAAAGCAGCTGTTACATCAGCAATGCTCACAAAAGTGAGTTCAGGACACACAGGAGTTGAGCTACAAAGCAAAACTCACTGTAATATAAGTGCTTTCAACATGTTAATCAAACTGATTACAGTTATCTTAAACCACATAAAAGGAAAGCTCAAAAATGAGGAAACTAAAGAAGGTCAGAACCAAGAAAAGTTTGGTCTGGGAAGCATCAGCAGTAGACATTATGCTCACATTCAAGAAGTAAGGGCAGAAATAAAGTACATGTGCACAATAATCTCAGTCCTAATGAAATTATTTGCAGTTCTTATAATCACCACAGTAAGCACGTATACAATACACAGTTACACATCAGATTTGAAACAATTTTTCTCTTTCCAAAATCCATATACATTTATGGGTTATTACACTGGTCAGTGTACAGAGCAGGGTGGCTGATTACTGCCAGAAAATGATGAGCCACAACCTGTCACAGGACTGTATTCCTGGTGCTCTCATTCCCACTGTCCCAGTGCTGCAGATTCCCATAGACAGGGATGGGGAGGAGCCTTGCATGCCTCAGGAATGATTTCAGTGACATGGTCTTTGAAGAGTGACAAATGAACTACACCTTTGAAGAACAGCAACATGCTCTTCCAGAGGATCTGGGCAGTATCTCAGGAGAATGGGTTTCTCCAGGGGAACAAAGGGTGGTTTGATCATGTAAGAAAATAAGACATCCTTGAGGAAAGTGCTTGGCATCTGCTGACAGAAGGAATAAAAGTTCTGGATAAAAGACTGAAAGCTACCAGAGTCTCCAAAAACAATTTTTAAGCAGAGCCAGCTCAAGCCTCAGAATCAAATACCAGGTAAGAAGGCTGTAGGGTCTTCAAAGTAGGTTCAAACATCACAGTTCATGGAGATTGACTCACGTTAGAGGTTTCAAGTTCTGTGTGCATGTCTGATCACCAGACAAAACCTCATTTTGTTCTGTTTTGATTGACACATACACAAATTTTGTGATGCCAGTCTCATGCAAGGGGTTGAATTGAGCAGGATTAGTACAGTCAACAAAAGTTGGTGGTGGTCTCTGTAATGTATTCTGGACCTTTTAGTCAAACCAGGTAAGAGAGCTATTTCATCAGAACACTCTCCCTTTTGTTGTCAAACAGGGTAACTGCATACAGCTTTACTGGGGACGGATACATGCCACTGAATTTGTGTTAGCAGACACTTTTCCTAAAGGGACGTGTCTAGGTCCCAATCAACCCCGTCCCCAGCCCCCCAAAAAACAACCTGCTTCTTAATCCTGCACAAGGAAAAAAATACCTTTTAAAAAAATCCTGCAGAAAAGCTGGGCTTTTCCCATAATTTATTCCACTATTGTTCAAGGCCTTGACCAGCTGGGAAGTAGCTGGTTGTAATATTTTGAACTCAGTTGGTGTGAGACATGATACACTTTCTCAGACAAGGACCATCATTCATTTTAACGAAGCAGATATTTTTAGTTTATTAAAGATTGAAAGTTAGAGTTTCTGAGTATTCAATATTCACCATACCTGTTGAATGGCTGTGCATTTCTTGCTACTATACCTGGCATTTAAAACATTTTTGATTTGAAGATATCAAGCCCATCATTTATGAGATGTAAAGACTTGATAACATTGACCGAGGAGAAAGTGGACAAAATATGTTTCAAAATAACATTAATCACTAATCAAAGTGAGTTGTTCCAAGTCCAAGATCTGGAGCACAGAATTAGAAACACATGCCACACAAATGTAATTCTAAAATATCAATAATTGTTTTAAGAAGTTTCAAATCTTTAAAAAAAAGGGGGGGATTTTATATTGGCTTTGACCTTAAAATGCTTGGTGTTCCTCATTTAAGTGAAAATCCTCATACTTGAAAATGACCAGTATTTAACTTCACTATATTTCCATTTTCTTAATGAATACAAAGATTCTGCTGTACTCTGTGGAATTATACATGGACATTTCTGTTCCAAGAAGTTTATACTAAGAAGGCAGCACACAAAATAATTGCACACAAATCAAAGTACTGGAGATAAGTCTCTTTATTGTCATTCCAGGTCATTCTTACTCTTTCAGCCTAGTTCCCTTAGGAATTCTGTTAGCTTGTATGTCTGTTTCTGTGAGGTAACCCTCCACCTTATACCAATCAATTTGACCTTGTTAGCCAGTACAAGAATGGTGTTGTCAGTAGCTGTTGTGAGGTGGAAGCCAACCATAGGTTGAAATCCCTCTCTGACCTCTCACAGAGAGAAAAATGAATGCTGTAGGGATGACCCCCAACATAACCTGGAGCATTCCAGGACAAGATTATTACAACCAGTCCAACCTCTAACATCTTCAAGTCAGGGTTTACATTTTATAATGTGCTAGAGAATCATTCTTACAAATCAGCAGATAAACCAGCTCTTTAAATTTCTCACCCTTATGGGTTTTCTGATGTCTCTGCTCAGTCAGAGTGAAATTTTTTCATGTTGCAGTGTTCCTCAGGTCTTGATCTACAGGAGTGTGCTGATGCATATTCCTGCTACAGACTTGGTATAATCCCACTGAAATCATGATCAGTGAGCACCTCCTGCCCCTCCTGACCTTGATGTCTGCAGAGCTGTTTCCCTCAGAGCAAATCCTTCAGTACAATAATATTTTTCTCCTTCTTAAATACATTATCCCAGTGGTGCTACCACCATCACTGATGAGCTCAGCCTTGGCCTTGGAAAGTCTGTCTTGGAGCTCTAAGGCATCGCCTCTATTGGACATGGGGGAAGTTTCTGCTAGTTTATAGAGAAGCCTGTACTCTGTCCTGCTATCAAGACTGCCATGAGATCCAATACAAATGGACAACATGGAAAGGAAACAGAACTGAACTTTACAGAAGCAGAGTCACAAAGGAGCAAGGGGTGGCCAGGAGAGTGCCACACCAAGAAAAGGGCATTGGTTGCCACCACACAACATTCAAAGACAAAGGTCGTGCAGAGGCATGTGAAGTGGGATTCAAATGGCTTTCTATCTGCAAAGCCTGATTCACCATTCCTGTACTAAAATGAGAAGAATGAAATTTTGGAAGGATAGCTGCCGGTAAGAGGGAGGAGACTAAATATCTATCTTTTAAAGAGTGAAGGTGGGTTGAAAGGAAACACACCACATACACATACACACTCACCCACACACACACCCCAGAGAAAGAATAAAAAACTGCAACAATAGCTCCCATGTGTAGGAGAGGAGAAAGATCTGGCAGTGACATGGGAAGCTGAACAAGGCAAATGGGATCGAGAGATTAATTTTGACTAAAATTAAAGCAGCAGACAAAACTCATCCTCTCAGTATTCATCACAAATGTTCATGGGGAAATATGCCAAAGAGACCACTGGAAATATTAAGAATAGTACAGGGAGTAAAGAAAGCTGCACTTGTGCGGGAGATTCTTTCCTCCTTTTCACCTAAGACAGGCCACCACTGTGAATTATTTCTCAGGACAGACCAAAAAGCTTCAAAGTGTCAGAAGCCAGAAACCATCCTCAGAGTTCCATTATGCAGTCATTGTTGAAATGCCCCACCACATGTATGGGCAACACTAGCCACATGAAAAGGTGGTGTCCCCTAAAATAATACCATATGTGAACTCAGCATTTCTTATATATTTTGTGAAACAAAAGCTAGTAATTCAGTGGCTCTATAGCAAATAGCCTCTCCCCAGGGTGAGCAGTCAGCAAGGCCAGAAAGGTTATTTGGTGAATAGGACTTAGGACTTGTTGCAGTGAATAAAGGCTGACAGTGAAGCTGATAGTGAAAACCCAGTATTTTCTTTTTAATTCAGCTTCTCAATAACTATGCATACTGTAACACCTAGAATTTAGTCTGTGTCCCTCTTCTTTGAGAGAAAGGAATAGGTTTTCCTCCTTTTTCAGAGAGCAACAGAGCAGCACTTGGTGCAATTAATTTTCCCCAAACTTACTTATCCAATATACAACTTCTTTTTAAAAAAATCACTCTTCTCCAGCCAAAAAAAAAAAAAAAAAAAAAAAAAAAAAAAAAAAAAAAAAAAAAAACCCCCCAAAAACCCAAA